>NW_026502370.1:0-12606 GCF_026875155.1 Cherax quadricarinatus
GAGTTTTGTAACTTTTGTGGAGGATCTGCTGATGGTCCCTACTTAGTGTCGTTATATTATCTCCCAGTTCCTGATTCTGTGTCGCTGTCGCATATTGCATTGCTATTGGGCTTAGCATTCTTTGTTGTTCAAGCAGACTGTTCGGGTTGCCAGTCGGTCAAGAAGTTAGTTTATTTGAGGACTTTGTCAGTCACTTGTTTAAGTCTTATTCGAGTCTTGAGACATAGCTAACTACTTAAGAGCACTTACACGCATACACACACTTACTTGTACATAATTGTAATATCTTATTAAATGTTAATGTACCTGACGGTACTTAAGAATTATAAATGTGACCCATACCCCCGGCCGGGATTGAACCCGCGGTCATAGAGTCTCAAAACTCCAGCCCGTCGCGTTAGCCACTAGACCAGCTAGCCACAATAAGATTCATCCAACTAGGTATATTTCTACACCATAGGAAAGTTAGCACAGGTACCTCTGTGACCACAAATGCAAGTTTTTACAGACGAATCTCCAGCTAGCGTGGCCGTGACGAACTCTAGCTCAAGTCCCTTCACTATGACCGCGGGTTCAATCCCGGCCGGGGGTATGGTTTATTTGCAATCGTGTCATTACGATTTCTTAAGTCATAAATGTGATATGTGCTTTCAGCACAATAATATTGAACTCGAGAGATTGATTTTATTTTGATTGCTGTGATTTAATTTACTTTGATAATATACCTCTAGACTTAATAAATTTATTAAATTTTAATTTCTCTAGTTAGTAGCCTACCAGTTGTAATCCTAAAGCGCTATTAAACAATACTGAATTTTAATGGATAATTGGACAAGGATACTGACTACTTGTTACGAAAACCCAGTAACAGGCTGGATGCTAGAAGGGCAGTCCTTTCTAGTATTCACTGGAGATCTCTAAGCTTTTAGAATCGCGTTTTTTGTAACAGTACTCGACTTCCACAAGGTGTTGGGTGTTGGCAGCGAGTAGTCTGGTCATGTCTGCAGTGGTGTATGTAACAGCTTGGTCGTAGGTATACTTGACTGTTCCGTCCTGGAGGCGCTGATGGACCTCTGAAGACAGCATTGTGTTCTTATACTGCTTGGTTGTGTAGAAGTATACACCCTTCAGGTATCGGATTTGTTGTGGTGCAGCAGTGTCAGTGGCACCGTGAGGTGCATCCGCAGTTTCTTGTGTTTTTGCTTTCTTGGCTGGTGGCTGAACTGGTGAAGGCGAGATTTCCGACTGGTCAGTTGCTCTAGCAGTGGATGCAAGCGGTAGTGGACTCTCATTGGTGGGGTTTGCCGACGTCTCAGTGGTCTCTGATTGGTCCATCTCTGTGTCTAGTGGAGGTTGTGACAGCGGTGGAGCAGCGGTGATGCTGGCAACATTTGCAGTAGATTTTAGGATCTCAGTGGAAGGTGGTGATGCAGGGAATGTGAGGCCAGGCATATTATTTAGTTTGAAAAGTTCATTGATGGTGGTGTTGAAGGAACGGGCCCTCAGCTGCATTCTGTCTTTGATTCTTTAATGCAAAAAAGGAATCTTGGTGGAGTGGCAGTAGGTGCTGGCGGGGAAAGTGGTGGGAGCTTTGGTGGCTTGGGTGTTTTTGGTAGTGTTCCCTTGAAGTTTGGCGTTAGCAGAAATGTGGTTGCTTGGGGGTTTGGGGTTTTTCCTTTTGTTGTTGTTTTTGAGTATGCTCTTCGGGGAGGGCACCTGGCGCAAGGTATGGTTCATTCTTGCAGTTCAAGCTTTTAGGTGGTGAAGCTTTTAGTGCAATTCTTGAAGTCATAAACCCCCCACGGCCCAGGTGGGCGAACTTCTTGCCCCTTGGTAGGACAATCTTTTTGGTGGTGTGAAAAGTATGATTTAACAATTTTTGCCTGTGAGTTATTTTGGGAATTTTCTGTTTTTCGAGGGAAGGTGGGTTGATGTGGAAGTAGTGAATAGCCGGGCCCCTCAGCGAGAGCTCGGGTTTGCCATTTTGGAGGGTAAATGAAGGTGCCCCTTCAGAAAGGATGAAGCTTTGGGGTTTATTTTAGTAATAAAAGTCCACCTTGGCCCGGGGTTTTCCTTCCCTTCGTTTAGTTGACTTGATTTTTTTCCAGTGGCTGTACAGTGTTAAGGTTGTCAAAGCGCTTGAGGAACCAGTTCCGGGGCCCTCAGTGCGGGGGAAGTAAAGACTAAAACCCCTGGTCTCGTTGAGGGGTTTGTAGCGGTAATGGTAAGTAGTTTTTAAAACCTTTTGTGTTTTCTGTACAGAGGGACAAAAAGGGCCCTTTCCTTGAGCGATAAAATCGCATTACATTTGACTTGCGGGCCGGGCCACTAACGACAGCTGAAAGTGTTTGTTTGGAGACTCTTTGGTTGTTGCCACTCGGGGTTTGATCTTTATTTCTGTTGGGTTTTTAATGCATCGTGAGTAAGCAGTGCTCTGGTGTCGGGAAACAATTTTACGTTCTGAACTCAAACCGGGGGGGAAAAGGTAGGGGAGTTTTTAGTCATGTTCGGAAATTTTGAGGTCAGGGGGTAAAATTGCTGCATTGATGATTAGGGGGGTGGAGTTTTTGATTTCTTGGGTAGTTGGGGGGTTTTATTGGAAAGTTGGGGGGTGGGCCCTTCTTAGTGTTTAGGGTTCTTATGTGGGATAGCGGGAGTTTACACTTACCCTGTGGGGGCTGTGAAAAGGGATTTTTCCGTAGGTAAAAAACAGCAAGAAACCTCGACCCCCCCGCCTCAATGAACACATTTACGCATGAAAAAAACGATAACTGAACAAGCCTATGTAAAACACCAAAAATTCCCAAACCAATCATTATGAAATTCGGGAGAGCCCAATTAGGGGATCAAAGAACAAAATTTCCGCAGACGCTTTTTATTTTGCTCGAATCAGCATGATCGCTTTTTAAATAAAATTTAAAAAACAAAACAACGGCAGTTCACCTTTCCCAAAGGGTCTTAGCAAGAATCCTCCTGAAAACAGAAAAACCCTCCCATCACTTAGTCTTTTCCTGTTTACTACAAAAAGGCCGAGAGTGAACATAAAACCCAAGTGCCTTTTTCAGTCTATTTTTGTCCAACCTTTTTTTTGGTTCCCCAAAAGTAATACCCTTTTATACCCTTTTTATCTTTTAAAAATTTAATTGCTTTTCCATTTTGTTTATATAATTTTACTACCATTTGTGAACATCAAAAAAGGGTTTACCTCACTAGTATTACACCTCACTTGAGCCTTTATATACCCTCTGTGTCCATGTTTTGGGTTTTTAATGGTTGAAAAAAGCTCCAGGGGAGCGAAACGTTGCCACAATAAATGTCACATTGGGTTGACTTGTGTCCTTTTTACTTTACAAAAAGTTTCTTGGGAGTGGTTAACTTTTGTTATAGAAGCCGTTTTTTTTGGGTTTGGGAAATTGTTGGTTTTTAGAGAAAAGTGTTGTTTCCCAGGTTTCCCTTTCGGTATTGAGTGTTGTCTTCTGGGGCGTTAAGTTTTTGTGTTTTTTGTATTTAAATTAAAAGGGTTTTTGTAAATTTTGGGGATGTTTTTTTACAAGGAAATTTTGTATCGTCAGCCCCTGTTGCTTAGGGGGTTTTTAAAAATATTTGTTTGGAGGTCTCTTGATGTTTCGCCCCCCATAAAATTTTTTCCCAGTCATTACAAGGGATTATGAGGAAAGGGTTTATGGTGATCCCGACAAGATGGGGAAAAAAGGCCCATTTTGTACATTTCAGGACATTTTTTAAAAGGGGAAACTTTTCCCCCGAGTGGCTTCCTCGTCCTAATACAGAGAAAAACTAAGAAAAAAAATTTTATAGTGGGGGGGGGTCAGGTGGGGGTGAAGCGTGGGAAAAGGTTTGGGTATTTTAAGTGTGGGTAGTAGTAGTTCCCCCCCCCCCCCCCCCCTAATGGAATAAGGTGGTGAGGCTAGAGAGGGACCTGCTGGCTTCAAGTTAAACCCCCCAAAGTTCCCAAAAAGGTTGGGTAATACCTCTTGTTAGTAATTTTGAAATACTGTAACTCCCGGATTTTTGCTTTATAGTGTTACTGACAAAAAATTAGGCGCTTCAATGCTTTTTCTCCGTCTTAAGTCTTTCTTTAAAATTTGGTTTTAGCTTCATTAAATTTTCATGAGGTGTCCAAAACCCGTCTCTAGGGTTGAACACATGCGTTTTTTGCGGTCATCATTTCTGCAAGCATTTTTGTGTTCTGCTATCCAAATGTCCAGATTTTGGCGGGTTTCCCCCTTACATTTATTTGCCCAACCCCCCACTTGGTATAGTTTTTGTTTCCCTTTGCACTTGGCCAGAATCATGTTTGGGGTTTTTTGTTTCGGGTTTCCCTTTTAGTATTTGAAGAGCTGGTAGTTTTTTTTGCCAGTTTCTTTTCAAAATTTTTAAAACATTAGTGGAAAACGTTCCTTGACAGGAAAAACGATGTAACTTGGAGGCTTTTTTCAATTTGTTAGGGTTGGTCTTGTGGGGTTACGTGAAAAAAGTTTCCTGCATTACGAAAGAAGGGGTGGGGGAAAAAGTTTTAAGTAAAACAAAAAGGGGTTTGAGTGATGTATGTACTTTCTTTTTTCGAGGAACTGCGGACTGGAAATTCTGTAGGCTTCAGAAAAAAACCCAAATTTAACTCCCCCTCTTTTAGTTCTTGTGCCCGGGTTTTGAGAGAGAAATGTGGGAAAGTTTCTTTCTTGTAGGTAGGTTTTTCGGGTTTAGACTTTAAAAAAAAGTTTTTTTTCCCCCTGTGCGTAAGGAACGTCGAGAAAAGGTAATGATTGTCCTTCTCCCCCTTTCTGGGAAAAAATTTAAATTTGTAGGTTCCGGGAGTGTTTTTGATGGTTGGGATGCCTGTATGCCCAAGATTTTTGGTTTAAATGCCCAAAATATCTTTTTAAGAAAGCCCCCAAAGTAACTAAAACGAGGGTTTTTTATTGAGGTTTCCTTCTTGATTCCAGGTCCTCAATAAAAATTGGAAAAGAACTGCACAAAGGGGGGGGATCCCATGGTAGTCGAAGAGGTTTTTGTACTTTTTGGGTCCTCAAACCCTTTAAAACAGTTTTTAACGAACAAATGTTCGACAAGGCTCACAAAAACTTGGCGGGGTACTTGGTAACTCTGTATCATCTTTAATTTACCCCGCGAAGAAGATCAATTTGGGGCATTGGTGTTAAGGGAGTCACGTCAAAACTTGCAAGCTTTTATCATCATTTTCGAGATCCCTGATTTCGGTTAAGGAGGTTTACCGAATGCTTTAGATGAGCCCGACTGATTTACCCCGGGGCTTTGACAAAAATTTCCCCCAAAAATCCCGCTAGATGTGAGGGGGCGCTGCCGATACCAGTTTTTAAAAGGGGCTCATAGGCCATTTGGGGTTTTTGGGTCTTTGGTAAACCATAAAATTAGCTGACTTGGGGTTGGTTGGGATGAGGGGCAAGAGCTTTTTTCTTCTTCTGGGTTTCCTGAGGGAAAACTGCGGGTCTTAATTTAGGGGAAAAAAATCTGTTTCTTTCCCCATGATGGGTTTGGGGGGGGAAAGTATGTGTTGGCGTTTGTTCCCAAAAGAGCCTAAAAGAATTTCAAGGGCCGCTGTTCCTGAAAAAGTTGTACAAAAATCACCAACTCCTTTTTTGTTCCTTTAAAATTTCCCTACACTTTTTCGTGACTGCAAAGGAAAAAGTGCAACACGTATCCTCGGGAAGACCCCTTTCCCATCAAAATTTAAAAAAAAGCCCCCAAATTCTCGTTTTACCGGTCAGCAAAAGTTGCCCCCTAATGTTTCAAAATGTTTGACAGAAAAATGGCTAAAATTTTTACAAATTTTAATATTTAGGAACCTGTACAAAAACCAAACATGATTCTGGCACCCCAAATGCAGGGAAAAACTACACTATTTCCTTTTGGGGGGGGGACAAAATATTTGTGGGGGAAAACAGCCAGAACTCTGGGCATTTAAAGGGTAGCAGAACCCCAAAAATTTCTTGCCCCGAAATGATTACCGCAAAAAAAAGCCTTTTGTTCAAAAATAGAGGGCGATGTTGGAAACCCTCATGAAAATTTAATGAAACTAAATAGTTATTAAAGAAGACGCTTAAGACGGAGAAAATGCATTTAAGCTTTCACTAATTTTCTGTCGTAACACTATAAAGCAAAAATCCGGTAGTTACAGTATTTCAAAATTACTAAACAAGGGATATTACCCATCCTGGGGAAATGGTGGTTTTTGATGGGCCCGCAGGTCCCCCCTCTAGCCTCCCCCTTTGTTCCATTATACAAATACTTCTACTACTAACCCCCTCTACCCCCGCTTCACCTCACCTGACTCCCGCCACTATATATATGGGTCTTTTTTTAGTTTTCTCTGTTAAGGGGCTGAGGAAGCCAATCGTGGCGAAACGTTTCCTTTAACAAAAAGTCCCGAATTTACATAAGTGTCTTTTTCCACATCCCTTTTTGTATCACCTTTCCATTTCCTCATTGTCAAGACACGTATGTGATGGACTTTTTTACAGAGGGTTTCCTTTCTCTCCTCCTGAAGGCCCCACGCTTTTAAGAAAACCCTTCCTCTTTTCTGCAAAAAAAGCATAGAAAAAATGGTCGCACTTTGGGTCCCCTCCAAAACCATCTCACGGATTTTAAACATCCCTTCTCTCCTGTACTTACCCCTATTACGAGAGTGCAAGGAAGTTTATCAGCTTTCCCAAAGGAATTTTTCCATGGGGTCAAACCCAGCTCTCACTTCCCTTCCCCCTCCTGACAGGGCGCACCCCCAAACCCCGGAAAAAACATCCTAAGCAAAGTTACCACCGGGCCCAAACCCACAGCAGAAACTACGGCTCTCAAGAAAAAATTTTCCCCTCTTGTCAAACAGCAAATGGGAAAAATTTTTGGTAGACTGACATACAATAACCTTTCTTCTTATGTTCTCAGTGATTCAGAATCCCAAGCACTCAGCTTGGTCTAAGTTTGCTTTCTGGCATTCGGAAGCCTAAATGCGAGTTTGACACAGTGATCAAAACCCTTTCTTCGGGGGCTCTGAGTTTAACAAAGGTTTCTACATGGATTTTTGCAGCTGCAGTTTTTGAACCCAGTCGTCCAGTCATTCCTTTGTGGTACATCCGGCACTCAAAAAACTTTTGTACCAATAATTTTTTCCCTCACAACAGCGGACAAAAGGGGGTGGGCATCCCCAAACAGTACGATACGTTAGTTTTGAAGCAAGATTTATTTAAAAGAAAGCCAAAAACATACGTTTCCATCCCCCAAACATTTCATGGAGGAAAGAAAACAGATTTTTTTCTCAGTAAAACCCGCAGTATACTTTAGGAAAAAAGAAGAAGATAAAAAACTCTTGCGCCCCATTTTAACCCAAACCCCGGGCGCTAGACTTTTTGGTTTACCCAAAAACCCCACAAACCCAAAAGTGCCCTTTAGACCCATTTTCATCTGGTATCGGGAGGGCCCCTTTACAGTCCCAGCAGGAGTTTTGGCGAAATATTTGTCCCAAAAATCTGGGTAGAATCAGTCAGGTATCTAAAGCTTCGGGGACCTCCCTTAAACCGTATCAGGGGTTCGACATGAGTGGATTTGGGAAACTTGCAAGTTTTGGGCGGATTGGGCCCTTTTTTCAACCCAAAGTCCCGTTGATAAAACCCCCTTTATTTCGCAGGGTGATTTAAAAATGGGTTTCAGAGTTACCTGTACCCCGCCCAAAATTTTTTGAGCCTTTTTCGGGAATTTGGTTCGTTTTTTAACTGTTTTAGGGTTTGAGGCAAGGGAAATAAAAAACCTCTTCGGATTTGCCATGGGACCCCCCTTTGTGCAGTTTTGCAAATTTATTTAGGAGGACCTGGAAACAAGAAGGATCCTCAATAAAATCCCCCGTTCAGTTACTTGGAGCGGTACGTTAGATGTTTTTTTGGGGCATTGTAACCCCAAAAATTTGGGGTACAGGGGGGGTCCTCAAAACCATCAACAAATCTGGAACCACTATTAAATTTATCTAGAGGAGGAGGGGACAACCCGTTTCCTTTTTTGGGCGTTCTTTACGCACAGGGGAAAAATTTTTCTTTTAAAAATCTACGGAAGCCCAAACCTTTCAAGAATGTCTTCTACATTTTTTCTCCCCACCATGACACAAAAACTTTAAAAGGGGGTAGTTATTTCTTCTTTCTGAGAGCCCACAGAATTTCCCGTCCGCAGTTCCTGAAGAAATGTTTTTTACATCACCCAACTCTTTTAGTTCACTACACTTTCCCCTTCACTTCATACGTGACTGCAGGAAACGTGCAAAAACGTATCCTCCGAAAAACCATCTCCCATCAAAAATTTAAGAAAAAACCCCCCAAGTTACATCGTTTTTTCCGGTCAGCAAAAAGTTGCCACTTTGGTTTTTAAAAATGTTTGGGCAGAAAAAAATGGCTAAAATATCTACTAGCTCTTCAAAATATATTTGGGAAACCCGATTTCAAAAACCCAAGCATGATTTTGGACAAGTGCAGGAAAACTAAAATTCTCCCATGTGGGGGGTGTGAAACCCCCCCCCCGTAATGTAGGGGAAACAGCCCCGAAACTCTGGCATTAGGATAGAGGAAAACAAAAATTTCTTGAGAAAAAGATGGCCGAAAAAACGCATGTGTTCAACATAGGCGATGTTGGGGGCCTCATGGAAAAATTTAATTTAAAACCCAAACTAGCTATTTAAAAAAGACGACTTTAAGAGGAAAAAAAAATGCACTGAAGCCCGCCCCTAATTTTCTGTCAGTAACAATAAAGCAAAAAAAACCGGGAGTTTAAAAGTTTTTTTCAAAATTACATGCAAGAGGATATTTCCCCTCCCGGGAATGGTGTTACTTGGGTGCCCGGGAGGTCCTTCCCCTGCCCTCAACCCCCTTTTGTTCCCTTACTACTACTACTTTCTACTCCTTTTCCTACTACTATACTACTCTACTACTACCCCTCTACCCATGCTTCACCTCAACCCGACTCCCCCCCACTATTTGTTTGTGTGTTTTCTTAGTTTTTCTGTATTAAAGGGCTGAAAAAAGCCCCTCGTGGGGGGAAACGTTTTTTCCCTTTTAAAAAATGTCCCGAAATGTACATAAGGGGTGTGCAAGAAAGGTATAAAATACGAAATATGAAAGTTAAGACAAATGTGCAAAAAATTTTGGGGAAATTTTATTGTTGACGTTTCGCCTCCAGTGGTTTTTCAATACAGTTCTAGGAAATAATAGGAAGACAGTAGAACTTATACAAAGATGAGGTAATCAGTCCCTGCCCTTTGGGGGTTTGTGTTCACAGCATCGTGGTGGAGGAGAGTCTGGAGCAAAGGCAAGAAGACTGGCGTTTTTATAGGCGTCAGTGGATGGGACGGGCAGCAGACGAGGGCAGTCACTGGGAGGCGGGATTCCCCAGTGGAAGTAGGTCCTTCCCAAAGAGATGGGTTAGTTGCAGCAGCCGTGAAGAAGGTCTTGTAGATGTCCTCTGAACCAAGATTCCATGATGTTGCAGTCTCTGACAAGTTGTGCAAGAAAGGTATAAAATACCGACAATATGAAAGTTAAGACACATGTGCAACATCTGGATATCTTTATTGTAGACGTTTCGCCATCCAGTGGCTTTATCAATACAGATTCTAGGACATAATAGGAAGACAGTAGAACTATATACAAAAGATGAGGTAATCAGTCCCTCGGCCTTGGAGTTAGTGTTCACAGCATCGTGGTGGAGGAGAGTCTGGAGCAAAGGCAAGAAGACTGGCGTTTTTATAGGCGTCAGTGGATGGGACGGGCAGCAGACGAGGGCAGTCACTGGTAGGCGGGATTCCCCAGTGGAAGTAGGTCCTTCCCAAAGAGATGGGTTAGTTGCAGCAGCCGTGAAGAAGGTCTTGTAGATGTCCTCTGAACCAAGATTCCTACTTCCACTGGGGAATCCCGCCTACCAGTGACTGCCCTCGTCTGCTGCCCGTCCCATCCACTGACGCCTATAAAAACGCCAGTCTTCTTGCCTTTGCTCCAGACTCTCCTCCACCACGATGCTGTGAACACTAACTCCAAGGCCGAGGGACTGATTACCTCATCTTTTGTATATAGTTCTACTGTCTTCCTATTATGTCCTAGAATCTGTATTGATAAAGCCACTGGATGGCGAAACGTCTACAATAAAGATATCCAGATGTTGCACATGTGTCTTAACTGTACATAAGTGTCTTTTTCCACACAAGGGATTATGTATACCCCTGCAGAGGATGGAGGCTTGTCCTGTCTACTACTGGTGATGTCCTTGATGGTCGTGGTTGTGGAGGTAGATACTTGGAATGATGTATTGGAAAAGATGTTGGAAACATGTTTGGCAAGAGAAGAGATACATAGTCCTCCCCACCAACTACATTGCCAAACATGTTTCCAACATCTTTTCTAATACATTATTCCAAGTATCTACCTCCACAACCACGACTATCAGGGACATTACCATTGACAGACAGGACAAGCCTCCACCCTCTGCAGGGGTATACATAATCCCTTGTAATGACTGCAACAAATTATATGTGGGCGAAACATCAAGAGACCTCCAAACACGTATTTCAGAACACCAATATGCAAGCAGGACTGACGATACAAGGAATGCCGTGTACAAACGAAATTTCACACAACCTTTTAATTAACTACAGAAATCAAGACTTACGCCAAAGAAAAACAACACTCAATACCGAAAACCCGGAACATCGCTTATCTCTATAACCAAACTTTTTAAACAAACAAGGGTTTCTAAAAAACATAGCTGAACCACTCGCCAAGAAATTCTTCACGCATCCCACAAAAAACATAGAACAAACGAAGGTCTACCAAAACTTGTCCATACCCCGCCAAGCACCCAAGACCCATCTCCCCCGGTGATCATCAATGCGCATTCTCCACCTGACCTCAACATTCTAAACATGACAATAAATACCCCCCATACCCTCCAACCCTGGGTAATCGTGTGTGACTTGAAAAAGCCCACTGTGTGGTGAAACGTTGTCAAAAAAGGGATCACATTATACTCATATGTTTTTATATTTCCACTGTGCGGTATTTGATACCTTTTTTTATTTCCACTGATTTCCCCCTGTTCACACCCCAAAACAAAAAACAAACACCACATACACTACTCGTGCTAGCGCACATCTGCCATGCAAAGGGGCAACACGCCCTATACATTTAAACACACGGTGAAAAAAAACACTCCGTATAATATAAAAATAATAATATATTTTTAAAAATATATATATAATAATTATATATAATTATTATTAATATATATAAAAGATGAGATAAATAACTGTCATTAAATAAACAGAAGGGAGGGAAACGGGATCCCGGTCCGAAAATTGAGACCCCCCTAAATCACCCGCTGGGTTTACTAAGCTTCTGAGACAATTTTTCGGAACAGTAATTCTTTCATATTCCGTCGAGAGATCACTGTAACCCAACTAGCGACTTTCCACAACACGGGAGCTTTTCAGCCGATCTATTCTCACCTCCTCGAGATATACAATCTACGAATCAGATTAAAAGTTTTCTAGTACCCCAGACGGGAGAGCGACGGACTGTCAAATTTCGGACCAGGTTGAAAAAAAAAAGCAGAAATTTATTAAAAAAAATAAAAAAAACAGAAATTCCAAAAAAAAACAAAAAAAAAAAATTTAAACTGTAATTTTTTTTGGGGATTGGAAAATTATAAGAATATTCTCTTTAATTTTCAATTATTTTCCTTTAATCAAATTTTAAATTTAGTTTCAGTAAACGAATTTTAATTCCATTAACAATTTTGCACTAATATATACTTTTGCGCCAGTCTTATTGTTATTTTAAATACCAAAGAAAGGGGCCCTGTTCACTCTTTTGCAAAAATTACCTGATTATGTTAAAATTTCGCACTAATTTGTATTTTTCCCCCGGCAGTTTTTTTCTCATTGGCGGTTCCCTTTCAGAAAAACTAATTTAAAATTGACCGAGCAATTTCACGTGGGGTTCATTGGGTAATGTCCAGAGCCCCGGGGACAGAATTTTTGACATAGGGGTTATTTCAGTGTTCGGAAGAGTAAAAAGTACTTTGGGGAGAAAGTTGGCAGGGAGAGTTGGTGATTAGAGGAGGGGGAGGGGTTTTTGAGTGTGAGGAAAGGGGGAAGGTTTGGGAGTTTGAGGAGGAGGGGGGGGGTTTGGGGAGTTTGAGGGGAAAAGGGAGGGTTTTTTGATTTGAGGAGGAGGGGAGGGTTGGAGGTGTAGGGAAAGGGGGGGGGTTTGGGGAGTGAGTGGGGGAGGGGGGAGTTGGTGAGTGTGTGGAGGAGGGGGGGGGTTTGGGGAGTGTGTGGAGGGGGGGAGGGTTGGTGATGTGAGGAGGAGGGAGGGTTTTGTGATGGGAGGAAGGTAGAGTTGGTGATGTGTGGGGAGGGAGGGGTTTTGAGTGAGAGGAGAGGAGGGGTTGGTGAGTTGAGGAGGAGGGGAGGGGTTTGGGTGTGTGGAGGAGGGGGGGTTTGGGGAGATGAGGAGGAGGGGAGGGTTGCTGAGTTGAGGAGGAGAGGAGGGTTGTTGAGGTGGGAGGAGTGGAGGGTTTGGAGTGTGG
>NW_026502380.1:0-23834 GCF_026875155.1 Cherax quadricarinatus
GGAGGAAAAAAAGAGTTAGGGGGAGAAGGCCAGGAAGGAGGGCCAGGCAGGAGGGCCAGGCAGGAGGGTCAGGCAGGAGGGCCAGGCAGGAGGGCCAGGCAGGAGGGCCAGGCTGGAGAGCCAGGCAGGAGGGCCAGGCAGGAGGCCAAGGTAGGAGCGCCAGGAAGGAGAGCCAGGCAGGAGGGCCAGGCAGGAGGACCAGGCAGGAGGGCCAGGCAGGAGGACCAGGCAGGAGGGCCAGACAGGAGGCCCAGGTAGGAGGGCCAGGCAGGAGGCCCAGGTAGGAGGGCCAGGCAGGAGGGCCAGGCAGGAGGCCCAGGTTGGAGGGCTAGGCGGGAGGCCCAGGTTGGAGGGCCAGGCAGGAGGCCCAGGTTGGAGGGTCAGGCAGGAGGCCCAGGCAGGAGGGCCAGGCACGAGGCCCAGGTTGGAGGGTCAGGCAGGAGGCCCAGGTTGGAGGGCCAGGCAGGAGGCCCAGGTTGGAGGGTCAGGCAGGAGGCCCAGGCAGGATGGCCAGGCACGAGGCCCAGGTTGGAGGGTCAGGCAGGAGGCCCAGGTTGGAGGGCCAGGCAGGAGGGCCAGGCAGGGGGGCCAGGCAGGAGGGCCAAGCAGGAGGCCCAGGTTGGAGGGTCAGGCAGGAGGCCCAGGCAGGAGGGCCAGGCAGGAGGCCCAGGTTGGAGGGTCAGGCAGGAGGCCCAGGTTGGAGGGCCAGGCAGGAAGGCCAAGCAGGGGGGCTAGGCAGGAGGGCCAGGCAGGAGGGCCAGGCAGGAGGGCCAGGCAGGAGGGCCAGGCAGGAGGGCCAGGCTGGAGGCCAGGCAGGAGGGCCAGGCAGGAGGCCAAGGTAGGAGCGCCAGGAAGGAGAGCCAGGCAGGAGGGCCAGGCAGGAGGACCAGGCAGGAGGGCCAGGCAGGAGGACCAGGCAGGAGGGGCCCGCAGGAGGCCCCGGTAGGAGGGGCCAGGCAGGAGGGCCCCGGTAGGAGGGCCAGGCAGGAGGGCCAGGCAGGAGGCCCCCGGTGGAGGGCTAGGCGGGAGGGCCAGGGTTGGAGGGCCCGGCAGGAGGCCCAGGTTGGAGGGTCAGGCAGGAGGCCCAGGCAGGAGGGCCAGGCACGGGCCCAGGTTTGGGGGGTCCCGGGAGGAGGCCCAGGTTGGAGGGCAGGCAGGAGGCCCAGGTTGGAGGGTCAGGCAGGAGGCCCAGGCAGGAGGGCCAGGCACGAGGCCCAGGTTGGAGGGTCAGGCAGGAGGCCCAGGTTGGAGGGCCAGGCAGGAGGGCCAGGCAGGGGGGCCAGGCAGGAGGGCCAAGCAGGAGGCCCAGGTTGGAGGGTCAGGCAGGAGGCCCAGGCAGGAGGGCCAGGCAGGAGGCCCCGGTTGGGGGTCAGGCAGGAGGCCCCGGTTGGGGGCCAGGCAGGAAGGCCAAGCAGGGGGGTAGGCAGGAGGGCCAGGCAGGAGGGCCAGGCAGGAGGGCCAGGCAGGAGGGCCAGGCAGGAGGCCCAGGTTGGAGGGCCAGGCAGGAGGGCCAGACAGGAGGGCCAGGCAGGAGGGCCAGGTTGGAGGGCCAGGCAGGAGGGCCAGGCAGGGGGGCCAGGCAGGAGGGCCAGGCAGGAGGGCCAGGCAGGAGGGCCAGGCAGGGGGGCCAGGCAGGAGGGCCAGGCAGGAGGGCCAGGCAGGATGGCCAGCAGGGGGACAAGGCAGGGGGGGGCCAGGCCGGAGGGCCAGGAGGAGGGCCAGGTAGGGGGGCCAGGCAGGGGGGCCAGGCAGGGGGCAGGCAGGAGGGCCAGGCAGGGGGGCCAGGCAGGAGGGCCAGGCAGGGGGGCCAGGCAGGAGGGCCAGGCAGGGGGGCCAGGCAGGAGGGCCAGGCAGGGGGCCAGGCAGGGGGGCCAGGCAGGAGGGCAGGCAGGGGGGCCAGGCAGGGGGGCCAGGCAGGAGGGACAGGCAGGGGAGGGCCAGGCAGGGGGGCCAGGCAGGAAGGCCAGGGGAGGGAGGACCAGGGCAGGGGGGTCAGCAGGGGCGGCAGGCAGGGGGGGCAGGCAGGAGGGCCAGGCAGGAGGGGGCCCGGCAGGAGGGCCAGGCGGATGGCCAGGCAGAGGGCCAGCAGGAGGGCCAGGGGAGGGGAGGCGGGGGGCCGGCAGGGTGGCCAGGCAGGGAGGGCAGGAGGAGGGCCAGGCGGAGGGCGGCAGGGGGGGCCAGGAGGGGGGCCAGGCAGGGGGGGCAGGAGGAGGGCAGGAGGGGGGGCAGGGGGAGGGGGGCCAGGCGGAGGGCCAGGAGGGGGGCCAGGCAGGAGGGGGGCCCGGCAGGGGGTTTAGGCGGAGGCAGGCAGGGGGGGCAGGCAGGAGGGGCCAGGGAGGAGGGTCAGGCAGGAGGGCCGGAGGGGGCCCGGCAGGAGGGGCCCGGCAGGAGGGCAGTCAGGGGGCCCGGCGAGGGCAGGCAGGAGGCCAGGCAGGAGGGCCAGGAGGGGGCCAGGCCAGGAGGGATAGGCAGGCAGGGGCCGCGGAGGGCCAGCGGAGGGCCGCGGAGGGCCAACAGGAGGGCCAGGCAGGAGGGCCAGGCAGGGGGGCAGGCAGGAGGGCCAGGCAGGAGGGCCAGGCAGGAGGGCCAGGCAGGAGGGCCAGGCAGGAGGGCCAGGCAGGGGAGGGGCAGACAGACAGGACAGCCACGGGGAGGGGCAGACGACAGGACAGCCACGGGGAGGGGCCAGCAGACAGGACAGCCACGGGGAGGGGCAGACAGGGCAGGACCCGCCACGGGGAGGGGCAGACAGACAGGACAGCCACGGGGAGGGGCAGACAGACAGGACAGCCACGGGGAGGGGCAGACAGACAGGACAGCCACGGGGAGGGGCAGACAGACAGGACAGCCGGGGAGGGGCAGACAGACAGGACAGCCACGGGGAGGCGCAGACAGACAGGAGAGCCACGGGGAGGGGCAGACAGACAGGACAGCCACGGGGAGGGGCAGACAGACAGGACAGCCACGGGGAAGGGCAGACAGACAGGACAGCCACGGGGAGGGGCAGACAGACAGGACAGCCACGGGGAGGGGCGACAGACAGGACAGCCACGGGGAGGGGGAGACAGACAGGACAGCCACGGGGGGGCGCAGACAGACGGAGAGCCACGGGGAGGGGCAGACAGACAGGAAAAGCCACGGGAGGGGCAGACCCGACAGGGCAGCCACGGGGGGGCAGAAGACAGGAGAGCCACGGGGAGGGGCAGACAGACAGGACAGCCACGGGGAGGGGCAGACAGACAGGACAGCCACGGGGAAGGGCAGACAGACAGGACAGCCACGGGGAGGGGCAGACAGACAGGACAGCCACGGGGAGGGGCAGACAGACAGGACAGCCACGGGGAGGGGCAGACAGACAGGACAGCCACGGGGAGGGGGAGACAGACCCGGACAGCCACGGGGAGGGGCAGACAGACAGGACACCAGGGAGGGGCAACAGACAAAGGGCAGCACGGGGGGAGGGCAGACAGGGCAGGACAGCCACGGGAGGGGCAGACAGACAGGACAGCCACGGGGAGGGGCAGACAGACAGGACAGCCACGGGGAGGGGCAGACAGACAGGACAGCCACGGGGAGGGGCAGACAGACAGGACAGCCACGGGGAGGGGCAGAAAAGAAGGACAGCACGGGATGGGCAGACAGAACAGGACAGCCAGGGGAGGGCAGACAGACAGGACAGCCACGGGGGGGCAGACAGCAGGACAGCCACGGGAGGGCAACAGAACAGGACAGCACGGGAGGGGCAACGGAAGGAACCACGGGGAGGGCAGACGGACCCGGGAAAACGGGGGGGGGCAACAGAAGGACAGCACGGGGAGGGCAGACAGAAAAGGACAGCCACGGGAGGGGCAGACAGACAGGACAGAAACCGGGAGGGGCAAAACAGCAGGACAGCACGGGGAGGGCAGACAGAAGGACAGCCACGGGAGGGGCAGAAAAGACAGACAGCCACGGGGGGGCTGAAGACAGGCAGCAACGGGAGGGCAGACGACAGGACGCCCCCGGAGGGGGAAACAGAAGGACAGCCACGGGGGGCGAGACAGATGGAGACAACGGGGAGGGGCAGACGACGGACAGCCCGGGGAGGGCGACAGACAGAAAGATGAGATAAGCTGGTGTTCAACCTTCACATTACTGTACTAAAGGTATAATAATTTTTAGCTGTAATAATTTTGTTAGTTATAACTGTGTTATTACCAGTTCTAACAGTTATGTAACACATGTTAGTTATAACTGTGTTATTACCAGTTCTTACAGTTATGTAACACATGTTAGTTATAACTGTGATTATTACCAGTTCTTTCAGTTTTGTACACTGTTTTATAATGTGTTATTACCAGTTCTTTCAGTTATGTACAATGTTGTTAAATGTATTATTACAGCTTACAGTTATGTAAACACTTTTGTTATAACTGTTTTTATTACGTTTAACGTTTGTAACCATGTTATTTTTAACTGTGTTTTACCCCTTCTAAAAAGTTAAGTAACCAGTTAGTTATAACTGTGTTATTACCTCTTACGTTAGGGAACCCCTGTTTGTTATAAATGTGTTATTACCCGTTTTCAGTTATGTAACACATGTTTGTTATAAATGTTTATTCGTTCTTTCAGTTATTAAACTGTTAGTTTAACTGTGTTATTACCCGTTCTTAATTTTGTAACCAAAGTTTTGTTATAACTGTGTTTTTACCTTTTTTAACGTTATGTAACACATGTTAGTTATAACTGATTATTACCCGTTCTTACAGTTATGTAAAATTTTTGTGTAAACTGTTTTTTTTAAATTTTTATGTTTTGTTGTTTTTTTTTAATTTTTTGTTATGTTGTTTTTTGTAATTTTAATTTTTTAAATTAACACAGTTAGAAAACGGTTATTACCATTTCTTACATTATGAACTGTTATTTAAAACTGTATTATTCCCGTTCTAACAGTTATGTAACACATGTTAGTTATAACTGTGTTATTACCAGTTCTTACAGTTATGTAACACATGTTAGTTATAACTGTATTATTACCAGTTCTAACAGTTATGTAACACATGTTAGTTATAACTGTATTATTACCAGTTCTAACAGTTATGAACACATGTTATTATAACTGTGTTATTCCGTTTTTACAGTTTTTAACACATTTTAGTTATAACTGAAAATTTTTACCAGTTTTTTACAGTTTTTAAAACCATTTTTATTTATAACTGTTTATTACCAGTTCTTACAGTTATGTAACAATTTTTAGTTATAACTGATTATTACAGTCAAAACAGTTATGAACAATGTTAGTTATAACTGTTTATTACCGTTTTACATTTAAAGTAACCATGTTATTATAATGTTTTTTTACCAGTTCAAAACAGTTATGTAACACATGTTAAGTTTAACTGTTTATTACCAGTTTTTAACAGTTTGTACCACATTTAGTTATAACTGTATTATTACCATTTTTTTACAGTTATGTAACACATGTTATTTTAAAACTTTTTTCCCAGTTCAACTTTTATAAAAACACATGTTAGTTTTTCTGTTTTTATTCCTTTAAACATTTTTGTAACACATGTTTTTTATAACTGTTTATTACCAGTTCTAACAGTTATGTAACACATGTTAGTTATAACTGTATTATTACCAGTTCTTACAGTTATGTAACACATTTATAAAACTGTATTATTACCATTTTTAACATTTTTTAAACATTTAGTTATAACTGTATTATTACCAGTTCTAACAGTTATGTAACACATGTTAGTTATAACTGTATTATTACCAGTTCTTACAGTTATGTAACACAGTTATTATAACTGTTTTCCCATTTTTACAGTTAGTAACAATGTTATTTTATAACTTATTATTCCCAGTTTTTAACGGGGTTTTGTAACACATGTTATTATAACTGTTTTATTACCATTCAACGTTATGTAACACATTTTTAGTTATAATGTTTTTTATTCCTTTTTTAACATTTTATAACACTGTTAGTTATAATGTTTTATTCCCCAGTTTTTTACAGTTATGTAACACATGTTGTTATAATGTTTATTCCAGTTCTAACAGTTTGTAACACATGTTAGTTTAACTGTTTTTAATTCCATTTTTACAGTTAGTAAAATGTTAGTTATAACTGATTATTACCTTTTAACAGTTATGTAACAATGTTTTTTTATAAATGTTTTTATTACCATTCTTAAGTTTTTAACACATGTTATTTATAACTGTATTATTACCAGTTCAACAGTTATTAACCATGTTATTATAACGTTTATTACCATTTCAACAGTTATGTAACACTTTAGTTATAACTGTTTATTACCAGTTCTTACAGTTATGTAACACATGTTAGTTATAACTGTATTATTACCAGTTCTAACAGTTATGTAACACATGTTAGTTATAACTGTATTATTACCAGTTCTTACAGTTATGTAACACATGTTAGTTATAACTGTATTATTACCAGTTCTAACAGTTATGTAACACATTTATTTAAAACGTATTTTTACCTTTAACAGTTATGTAACACATGTTAGTTAAACTGTTTATTACCAGTTCACAGTTATGTAACAATGTTGTTATAACTGTTTTTTAACCATTTCTAACAGTTATGTAAACATTTTTTAAACTGTATTATTCCCATTCTTACAGTTAAAGTAACATGTTAGTTATAACTTATTATTCCAGTTCTAACAGTTATGTACACATGTTAGTTAAAAACTGATTATTACCATTTTTACAGTTATGTAACACATGTTAGTTATAACTGAAATTTATTCCGTTCTAACAGTTATGAAACACATTTTTAGTTATAACTGTTTATTACCTTCTAACAGTTTTAACACTGTTAGTTATAACTGTTTATTCCCATTTCTTAATTTATGAACACATTTATTTAAACGTTTATTACAGTTCTAACTTTATGTAACACAGTTAGTTATAACTTATTTTACCATTCTTACAGTTATGTAACAAGTTAGTTTAACTGTTTTTACCATTCTAACATTATGTAACACGTTAGTTATAACTGTATTATACCATTCAAAACATTTATGTAACACATGTTAGTTATAACTGTGTTATTACCAGTTTTTTACTTTTTAAACCAGTTAGTTAAAACTGTTTATTACCAGTTTTTACAGTTATGAACACTGTTAGTTATAACTGTTTATTCCAGTTCTTACATTATGAACACATTTTTTAGTTAAACTGTTTTTTCCCATTTTCTTACATTTATGTAACACATTTTAGTTATAACGGGTTTATTACCAGTTTCTTCGTTATGTAACACTGTTAGTTTAAAACTTTTATTACCAGTTCTTCGTTATGTAACAATGTTGTTATAACTGTATTTTTCCCATTTTTCATTATTAACACATTTTGATAATTTTGGTTTTCCCTCCTTTGTAACCATTTATTTTAAAAGAAAAAATTTTTTTAATTTATTCCTTTTATTTTTTTTAAAAATTTTAATTTTTAAAAATTTTTTTTTTTAAAAAAATGATTTTTAAGTTTCTTAATTTTTAAAATTTTATTTTAAGTTTTTTAAAAATTCAATTTATGAAACCTCAGGGAAAAATCATTTTTTTGAAAACCTATTAAAGGGGGAAAAATTTTTTATTGGAGTAATATTTCCCCCAAATTTAGAGAATAAAGGGATTGATTTATTAAAAAATTTTTTAAAAGAAAAAACGGGGGTTAGACTAAAAGGGACTTTAACAGGAAAAGGGGTTTTATTGGGGTTCCACCGCAGTATAAAGCCGAAGGGTTTCTGCCTTTTTGGGTTCAACCCCACGGGGGTCCAAAAAACCCCAAAAACCCTGCCACCGGGAAGCCCTTTTTTCCCCCTCCCACTGAAGAAAACGTGTTTTCACCCTTTTAAACCAGGGTGGCGCCCCAAAAACTGAAGCCCACGGTGGTCGTCACCAACTGAAACCACGGTGGTCGTCCACCAACGAAGCCCAGGGTGGCTCACCAACTAAGACCACGGGGTCGTCACCAACTAAAGACCACGGGGGTCGCCCAACAAAAGACCACGGGGGTCGTCCCCAACGAAGACCACGGGGGCGTCCCCAATAAAGACCACGTGGTCGTCACCAACTAAGACCACGGTGGTCGCCCCAACTAAAGACCACGGTGGTCGTCACCAAAGAAGACCAGGGGGTCGCCCCAACTCAAACCACGGTGGTCGCACCAACTCAAGACCACGGTGGCGTCCCACTCAAGACCACGGGGGTCGTCCCCAAACTAAGACCACGGGGTCGCACCAACTAAAGACCACGGTGGTCGTCACCAACTCAAGACCACGGTGGTCGTCACCAACTCAAGACCACGGTGGTCGTCACCAACTCAAGACCACGGGGGTCGTCACCAACTAAACCACGGGGTGTCCCCAACTAAGACCACGGGGTCGTCCCCAAACTCAGACCCGGTGTCGTCACCAACTCAAGACCACGGTGGTCGTCACCAACTCAAGACCACGGTGGTCGTCACCAACTGAAGACCACGGTGGTCGTCACCAACTCAAGACCACGGTGGTCGTCACCAACTCAAGACCACGGTGGTCGTCACCAACTCAAGACCACGGTTTTTCCGTCACAATGAAGACCCGGGGGTCGTCCCCAAACCAAGAAAAACGGTGGTCGTCACAACCCCCAAGCCCACGGGGCGTCCCCAAACCCAAAGACCACGGGGGGCCACCCTAAGACCACGGGGCGTCACCAACCAAGACCAGGGTGGTCGTCACCAACTCAAGACCACGGTGGTCTCCCCAATTTTAAGACCACGGGGGTCGTCCCCAACCAAGACCACGGTGGCTCACCAACCAAGACCACGGTGGTCGTCCCCAAACTCAAGCCCCGGGTGGTCGTCACCAACTGAAGACCACGGGGTCGTCACAACTGAAGACACGTGGCGTCACCAACTCAAGACCACGGTGGTCGCACCAACTCGACCACGGGGGTCGTCACCAACTAAGCCCAAAGGTGGCTAAAACAAAGACCACGGTGGTCGTCACCAAACTAAGCCCACGGTGGTCTTTCCCCCACTCCCCCTTCCCACCAAACTCAAGAAGGGGTCTTCCCCAACTCCCAGGGGGTTCGACTCAAGACCCTTCCCCCAAACCAAGCCCACGGGGTCGCCCAAACAAGCCACGGGGTCGTCCCAACTCAAGACCACGGTGGTCCCCCCAACTCAAGACCACGGGGGTCGTCCCAACGAAGCCCACGGTGGCGTCCCCAACTCAAGCCACGTGTCGTCCCCAACTCAAGCCACGGGGGCCGTCACCAATCAAGACCACGGTGGTCGTCCCAACTCAAGCCACGGGGGTGTCACCAACTAAAGACCACGGTGGTCGTCACCAACTCAAGACCACGGTGGTCGTCACCAACTCAAGACCATGGTGGTCGTCACCAACTGAAGACCACGGTGGTCGTCACCAACTCAAGACCACAGTGGTCGTCACCAACTCAAGACCACGGTGGCCGTCACCAACTCAAGACCACGGTGGTCGTCACCAACTCAAGACCACGGTGGTCGTCACCAACTGAAGACCACGGTGGTCGTCACCAACTCAAGACCACGGTGGTCGTCACCAACTCAAGACCACGGTGGTCGTCACCAACTGAAGACCAGGTGGTCGTCCCCAAACTGAAGCCCACGGTGGCGTCCCCACTCAAGACCACGGGGTGTCACCAACTCAAGCCCACGGGGGCGTCCCCAACTCAGACACGGTGGTGCACCCAACTAAAACCCACGGGGTCGTCCCAACTCAAGACCACGGTGGTCGTCACCAACTCAAGCCCGGGTTGGTCGTCACCAACTCAAACCAGGTGGTCGTCCCCAAACCAAAGACCACGGGGTCGTCCCCGAAGACCAGGGTGGTCTCACCAACTCAAGACCACGGTGGCGCACCAACTCAAGCCCCGGTGGCGTACCAACTGAAGACCCGGGGGTCGTCACCAACTCAAGACCACGGTGGTCGTCACCAACCAAGACCACGGTGGCGTCACCACCAAGACTGGTGGTCGTCCCCAATGAAGACCACGGTGGTTTCGTCACCATCTCAAACCACAGGGGTCGTCACCAACTCAAGAAAAACGGGGGCCCGTCAAAACTCAAGACCACGGTGGTCGTCACCAACCAAGACCACGGGGTCTCCCCAAATCAAGACCACGGTGGCTCCCCAAACTAAAAGCCCAGGGGGTGTCACCAACTCAAGACATGGGGTGTCACCAATGAAGACCACGGTGGTCGTCCCACTCAAACCACAGGGTCTCCCCAAACTAAAACCCACGGGGGGCCGTCACCAAACCAAGCCAGGGGTGGTCTCACCAACTAAGCCCCACGGTGGTGTCACCAACTGAAGACCCGGTGGTCGTCACCAACTGAAGACCACGGTGGTCGTCACCAACTCAAGACCACGGTGGTCGTCACCAACTGAAGACCACGGTGGTCGTCACCAACTCAAGACCACGGTGGCCGTCACCAACTCAAGACCACGGTGGTCGTCACCAACTCAAGACCACGGTGGTCGTCACCAACTCAAGACCACGGTGGTCGTCACCAACTCAAGACCACGGTGGTCGTCACCAACTCAAGACCACGGTGGTCGCCCCAAAATCAAGACCACGGTGGCCCTCCCCCCCCCTCAAGACCACGGTGGCCGTCCCCAACTAAAGCCCGGGGGTCGTCACCAACTAAAGACCCGGTGGTCGTCACCAACCTAAAGACCAGGGTGGTCTCAGAAACTCAAGACCACGGGGTCGTCACCAACTCAAACCACGGTGGTCGTCACCAACCCTCAAGACCATGGTGGCGTCACCAACTGAAGCCCACGGGGTCGCACCAACTCAAGACCACAGTGGTCGTCACCAACTCCCAAAAACCACGGTGGCCGTCACCAACTCAAGACCACGGTGGTCGTCACCAACTCAAGACCCGGGGGTCGTCACCAATCAAGACCCGGTGGTCGTCCCCAACTGAAGCCCACGTGTCGTCACCAACTCAAGAAACGGGGCGCACAACTGAAGACCACGGTGGTCGCACCAACTCAAACCACGGGGGCCGTCACCAACCAAACCACGGTGGTGTCACAACCAAGACCAGGGTGGTCCACCACTCAAGACCACGGGGGCCGAAAACCCAACTCAAGACCACGGGGGGTCGCCCCAACTCAAGACCACGGTGGTCGCAAAAAACTCAAGACCACGGTGGTCGTCACCAACTCAAAAACCCGGGGTCGCCCCAACTAAAGACCACGGTGGCCGTCACCAACTCAAGACCACGGGGTCGCCCCAAAATCAAGACCACGGTGGTCTCACCAACTCAAGACCAGGTGGCGCAGCAATCAAGACCACGGTGGTCGTCCCCCAACTCAAGACCACGGGGGTCTCCCCAAACCAAGCCCCAGGGTTGGTCGCCCCAAACGAAGCCACGGGGGGTCGTCCCCCAACTCAAACCACGGTGGTCGTCACCAACTAAAACCACGGTGGTCGCCCCAACTCAAACCACGGTGGTGTCACCAACTCAAGACCACGGGGTCGTCCCCAAACTAAAGCCCACGGGTCGTCCCCAACCAAGCCAGGGTGTCTCCCCAAACTCAAAAACCACGGTGGTCGTCACCAACTCAAGACCACGGGGTCGCCCCCCAACTCAAGACCCGGGGGTCGCACCAACTCAAGCCCACGGGGCGTCACCAACTCAAGACCCGGGGGTCGTCACCCAACTGAAGACCAGGGGGTCGTCACCAACCCAGGATGGGGGACTGATTACCTCATCTTTTGAACAGTTCTACAGTTTTCACATTATGCCTTAAATTTTGTTTTGAAAAAAACCACGGGAGGCGAAACGTCTATAATAAAGATACCCGATGTTACACTTTTCTAATTTTTCTCTTGTGGGATTGTATACTGGCCCGTAGCTCGGTTTTGGTAGCCACTCAGCTCACACACTTGGGTCCATGGTTCTCAAGGCGAAATATTAGGACGTGTTTCCTTAAGCCTGCTCTCCAGTTCACCAAACAGTAAAACATGTTACTAGACGGGGTGGGCGATCCCGGGGGCAAAATTTACCTAATTTGCCCGAAAAATAGCATAAAAAAACGACTTTTGTAATTTATTTATTGATGTCATAGGGCTGTATACCTTTGTACATGTACTTACAGAAAAAGTGATAAATTAGACACATGTGCAACTCTTTGGGGATCTTTATAGGAAACGTTTCGCCACCAGTGGCTTTAAAAAACCATAAAAGGAGAAGGAGGAGAAAGAGTAAATCACCCTCAACCCTTTTATCGATGTGGTCACCATCAAACTTGAATAGAATACGACATACTGCTGAAACAGCTTATAAACCGTTGGGAGGGGAAATGCAGCGTCAAGGCGTGTAAATTTGTTCTGTTGAAGTAGGGGGCCCAAAAATTAGGGAAGCGAAAATTCTTTGCTGGCAAACTTTCCCAATAAAGATACCCAAGAGTTGCACATTTCTAATTTATCAACATGTCGGTTTTCTGAACCATTCATCTACAAACTTTCAGAAATAAAATTATTATTAATTTATTTACCTTACAATTTAATCAAGAAGACTCCGTTTTACTCGGAATTCAACCCGACATGGACGCAAAAAAAAATCCAAAAAAAGAAACTTTTTTAAAAACCCGGTTTTCAAGAACACTGAACAAAACCCCGAGTTTAAAAAGTTTTCCCCAGGGTCAGAAACCTCCCCCCCACCCTCCACCCCCCTCCCACCATCCTCCCCCACGTGGTTTTAACCTCTGACCTTGACCACCAGCGCAACATGTTCGGGGGACCCCAGACTTAAATGAAAAAAAAATTTTTTAAAAAAAAAACCAGACGATGGAACCCCTTTGTATGTAGACCGTGTATGATACAACACGGTCCCTGGACCGTGTTGATACAAACACTGGTTCAGTGCCGGTAGATAAACACTGGTTCATGGACCCCTGTATAACAAAACTGGTTCATGTGCCGTTATGTAAACACTGGTTTTTGACCCCTGTATAAACAACACGGTTCTGTGACCGGATGATATAACACGGTTTTATGTACGGGGGGATGAACAAAACTGGTTTATGTGCCGGGGTAGATACAACACGTTCATTGACTGTGTTGTACAAACCGGTTCATGTCCGGTATGATACAACATGGTTCATGGACCGGATATACAACACTGTTCATGTACCGTGTATGATACACACTGGTTCTTTGGGCCGTGTAGATACAAACTGGTTCATTGAGTGTTGATACAACATGGTTCATTGTGTGTATATACAACATGGTTCATGTGACGTGTAGATACAAAACTGGGCATTACCGTTAAAGTCAACACTGGTTCATGTGACCGGTTTTGTACAAACGGTTTTATGTACCGTGTTGGTCAACACGGGTATGTGACCGTGTAGTCAACACTGGGTTAAGTGACCGTTAGTTCAACACTGGGTTTATGTGCCGGTATGAAAACAACATGGTTCATGTGATGTGTATGATACAACACTGGTTCTTGACCGCGTATGATACAAAACTGGTTTATGTGACTGTTATGATACAACATGGGTTTTGTGACCGTGTTGATACAACACTGGTTCATGTGACCGAGTATGAACAACACTGGTTCATGTGACCCTGTATGATACAACATGTTCAGGACGTGTAGATACAACACGGTTCATTGACCGTGTATGATACAACCTGGTTCATGTGACCGTGTAAAAACAACAGGTTATGTGACTGTGAAGATAAACACGGTTCTGTGACTTGTATATACAACATGGTTTTTGTGACCGGTATGATACAACACTGGGAGTGACCGGTAGAACAACACGGTTTTTGTACCCTGATGATACAACATGGTTCATGTGACCTTATATACAACCTTGGTTCAGTGACCGTGATGAAAAAACAGGTTCAAATGACTGTGTATAACAAAACGGTTCAGTGACCGTGTATGATACCACGGTTATGTGACCGTGTAGATACAACAAGTTTATGTACTGTTATTATACAAAAGGTTCATGTGACTGGTATGAACAACACTGGTTCAGTGACCTGTTGATACAAAAACTGGTTTTGGACCTGAGATACAACACTGGTTTTTTTGACCCTGTATGATACAACATGGTTCATGTGACCGTGTATGAACAACACGGGTTTAGTGACCGTGATGTACAACATGGTTAGTGCCGTGTAGATACAACACTGGTCTGGAGTGTATGATCAACACTGGTTCTGTGACCGCGATGATACAAAACGGTTCAGTGACGTGTATAACAACACTGGGTTTATGTGACCGTGTATGATAGAACACTGGTTTATGTGCCGTGTATGATAAAACATGGGTTTATGGACCGTGTATGATACAACACTGGGTTTATGTGCCCCCGGGAGTACAACAGGTTCATGTTACCGTGAGATCAACCTGGTTCATGTGACCGTGTATGATCCCAAAACGGTTATTTTACCGTGTATGATACAAACTGGTTCTGTGACCGGTAATGATACAAAACTGGTTTTATGTGACAGGTAGATACAACACTGGTCATGGACTGTAGATCAACCGGTTCATGTGACCCTAAGTACAACACTGGTTCAGGACCGTGTATGATACAAAATGGTTCATGTGACTGTGTAAAAACAACACTGGTTTATTGACCCAAAAGATACAACACTGGTTTAAGGACCGGTTGATAAACACTGGTTTTAGTGCCGTGTATGATCAACACTGGTTCATGTGACGGTATGTACAACACTGGTTCTGTACCGTGTATGTACAACACTGGTTCATGTGACCGTTACATAAAAATAAGAACAAGGAACATGCAGCAGGCCTACTGGCCCTGCGAGGAGGCCGTCTCCTACCGGCTTAAAACCATGCACCAACCAGTCAGGAGGGCCATTGACTTAAGGGAGGAAACGGCAACCGACCTTTACACAACTATCAGGGCTAACTCACACCCCCCCACATCTCTCATGTAATTTTTCCAACCCATTTTTAAAACACACAACTTCGGCCCCTATAACGGGACTTGGGAGTTTTTTCCCCTCATCCACAACTTTTACCAAACCAGTACTTTCCTTATCCTTTTGAATCTGAATTTTTTCCCAACTTAAAAAAAATTTCTGCGGGGCCTTTAGGGTGATATTTTCAGCACATATTTAATCCCCTTTATTTATTCCCTTTTTCCATTTATACACCTTTAATCATATCCCCCTAAATTTTTAGTCTTTTTTAGAGAGTGCGTTTTTTAGGGCCCCAGTCTATCCTCTAGGGAAGGTTTCGATACATGGGTCATCTTTGTCATCCTCCTTTTAATTTCCCGAGAATTTAATCCAATTTTTGAATACGGTGACCCAAAAATGTGCAGCAAATCTAAATGAGGCCTAACCAAGGATTAAGAGTTGAAGAACAACCTGAGGCTCCTATTATTTATCTTTTGATATGGAAACCAAGGATTCTATTAGCTTTTTGCGAAAAACTTATGCACTGTTGTCTTGGTTTTTAGATTACTCTTTAACCCAAAATCCTAAATCTTTTTTGCAAACCGAAAATTTAAAACTACAATATTTAGTTTATATGTGGGATGGTTATTGTCCTGTCCAACATTTTGAACTTTGCATTTTTCTAATTAAACTCATTGCCCCCTTTTCCGACCCCTGCTCAGCTATTCAAATCTTTCCCGGAGTGCTCTAATGTCCTCGTCAGAATGAATTCGACGGCCTATTTTGGTGTCATCGGCAAACTTGCCGATGTCGCTCTTTATGCCCTCATCTATGTCGTTTATGTAGATTGTGAACAGCAGGGGGCCCAACACTGACCCCTGTGGAACACCGCTCGTGACGCTTCCCCACTCTGATTTCTCCCCATTTATGCAAACTCTCTGCTGCCTATTTGTCAACCATGCCTCTATCCAGGAAAAAATTTCTCCTCCTATTCCATGTGCTTTAATTTTCCTCAATAGTCTCTGATGTGGGACCCTGATACAACACTGGTTCATGTGACCGTGTATGATACAACACTGGTTCATGTGACCGTGTATGATACAACACTGGTTCATGTGACCGTGTATGATACAACACTGGTTCATGTGACTGTGTATGATACAACACTGGTTCATGTGACCGTGTATGATACAACACTGGTTCATGTGAAATGTGTATGATACAAAACTGGTTTTATGTGACCGTGTATGATACAACACTGGTTCATGTGACTGTGTATGATACAACACTGGTTCATGTGACCGTGTATGATACAACACTGGTTCATGTGACCGTGTATGATACAACACTGGTTCATGTGACGTGTATGATACAACACTGGTTCATGTGACGTGTATGATACAACACTGGTTCATGTGACCGTGTAATGATACAACACTGGTTCATGTGACCGCGTATGATACAACACTGGTTCATGTGACGGTATGATACAACACTGGTTTTATGTGACTGTGTATGATACAACACCGGTTCATGGGGACTGTGGGATGAACAACACTGGTTCATGTGACCGTGTATGATACAACACGGTTTTATGTGACAGTGTATGATACAAACACTGGTTCATGTGACAGTGTTAGATACAACACTGGTTCATGTACCGGTAATGAAACAACACGTTCATGTGACGTGTATGATACACCCGCTGGTCCAATGTGACGGTATGGATACAACACTGTCCGACACACAACCAACATTCTGGTAGACAAACACCACACTGGTCGACACACACATTGGTCCGACATTCCGCAGTATGTTCCTACATCGCTTTAAACTTTCTGCTCTCAGGTGGCACAGAAACCCATAAAACCAGAACAGTGACACAGTTTACACTGTGGGAACACCACCACCTGGGGCATGTTCTGAATACACTGTGTTACACTGTGGGGAACACCAGCAGTGTGCGATACACTGTTTACACTGTGGGAACACCAGCAGTGTGCCTGATACACTGTGTTACACTGAGGGAACACCAGCAGTGTGGCTTATACACAGTCTTACAGCAGTTAGGACACCATGCAGTGTGCTGATACAACTGTCATACACTGTGGGAACACCAGCATGTGCTGAATACACTGTGTTACACTTGTGGGAACACCAGCAGTGTGCTGATACACTTTGTTTTACACGTGGGAACACCTGCATTGTGCTGATACACCTGTGTTACACTGTGGAACACCACAGTGTGGCTGATACACTGCGTTAACTGTGGAACACCAGCAAGTGTGGCTGAACACATGCGGTGATACTACTGTGGGAACACCAGCAGTGTGCTGATACATGAGTGTTACACTGGGGAACACCACAGTGTGCTGATACACTGTGTACACTGTGGGTAACACCAGCAGTTGTGCTAGATACTACTGTGTAACACTGTGGGAACACCAGCATGTGCTGATACACTGTGTGGTTTACACTGTGGGAACACCACAGTGTGCTGATACACTGTGTTACACTGAGGAAACCAGCATGTGCTGATACACTGTGTTGACACAGATGGGAACACCAGCAGAGTTGCTGATACACAGTTTTACACTGTGGTAACACCAGCCGTGTGCTGATACACTTTGTTACCCTTGGGGGAACACCCAGTGTGCTGATACACTGTGTGTTTACACTGTGGGAACACCACAGTGTTGCTGATACACTGTGTTATACACTGTGGGACGCCAGCAGTGTGCTGATACACTGTGTTAACACTGTGGGAACACCACAGTGTGCTGATACCTGTGTTTACACTGTGGAGACACCAAAGTGTAGCTGAAACACTGTGTTACACTGTGGGAACACCAGCAGTTGCTGAATACACTGTGTTACACTGTGTGGAACACCATCATGTGCTGATACACTGTTTAACATAGGGAACACCGAGTCAGGGGTGCCTGATACACCAGTGTTACACTGTGGGTATACACCTGCAGTGTGCTGATACACTTTGTAACACTGATAGAACACCACAGAGAGCTTCTACACTGTGTACACTGTGGGAACACCCCAGTGGCTGATACACTGTGAGAGTTACACAGTGGGCACACCAGCCCGCAAAAAAACAATTGCTGATACACTGTGTGTTTACACAGACTGAACACCAGCAGTGTGCTGAATACACTGTTTACACTGTGGGAACACCATCATTGAGCTGATACACTGTGTTACCCTGTGGTAACACCAGCAGGGTGCTGATACACTGATGTTACACTGTGGAACACCAGCAGTGTGCTGATACACTGAGTTACACTGTGGGAACACCAGCAAGTGGCTGATACACTGTGTTACACTGGGGAACACCAGCAGTGTGCTGATACACTGGTTACACTGTGGGAAACACCTACAGTGTGCTGATACACTGTGTTACCCTGTGGGAACACCATCAAGTGTGCTTGATACACAGTGTTACACTGTGTCGAACCCAGGCATGTGCTGATACAACTGTGTCACACTGTGTGAACACCAGCAGTGTGCTGATACATCTGTCTTGCCACTGTGGGAACACCAGCATGTGTCTGATACACTGTGTTACACGGGGAAACACCAGCAGTGCTGCAGGATACACTGTCCTTGCACTGTGGGAACACCAGCAGTGTGCAGATGCCTGTTTTACACAGTGGGAACACCAGCATTGTGGCTGATACATCTGTGTTACACTTGTTGGTAACACTAGGCATTGTGGCTGATACACTGTGTTACACTGTGAGACAGCCAGCAGTGTGCTGAGATACACTGTGTCTACACTGTGGGAACACCAGCATTGTGCTGATACACTATGTTACACTGGTGGAACACCAGCATGTGATGATACACTGTTGTGTTCCACTGTGGGATCAACAGCAGTGAGATGCTACACTTGTGTGTTACATTGTGGAACACCAGCAGTGTGCTGCTACACTGTGGGAACACAGCATTGTGTCTGCTACACTGAGGGAACACCAGCAGTGTGCTGTTACACATTGAACACCAAGCCAGTGTGCTGCTACACGTGGGTAACCAGCAGAAGGCAGCTACCTGTGGAACACCAGCAGAGTGCTGCTACACTGTGAACACCCAGCAGTGTCTGCTACACTGTGGGAACCCAGCAGTGTGCTGCTTACACTGTGGGAACACGTGTGGAACACCGTCAGTGTGCTGATACCACTGTGTTTACATCTGTGGGAACACCAGCAGTGGTGCTGATACACAGTCTTACACTGTGGGTAAACCAGCATGTGCTGATACACTGTCTAACACTGTGGGAACACCAGCAGTGTGCTGATACACTGTCTTACACTGTGGGAACACCAGCAGTGTGCTGATACACTGTGTGTTACACTGTGGGAACACCAGCAGTGTGCTGATACACTGTGTTACACTGTGGGAACACCAGCAGTGTGCTGATACACTGTGTGTTACACTGTGGAGAACACCAGTAGTGTGGCTGATACACGTTGCGTGTTACACCTGTGGTAACACCACATGTGCTGATACTCTGTGTTTCACACTTGGACGGCAGCAGTGTGCCTGATACCCTGTGTTACACTGTGGGAACACCAGCAGTGTGCTGATACACTGTGTTACACTGTGGGAACACCAGCAGTGTGCTGATACACTGTGTTACACTGTGGGAACACCAGCAGTGTGCTGATACACTGTGTTACACTGTGGGAACACCAGCAGTGTGCTGATACACTGTGTTACACTGTGGAACACCAGCAGTGTGCTGATACACTGTGTTACACGGTGGGAACACCACAGAGTGCTGATACACTGTGTTACTCTGTGGGAACACCATCAGTGTGCTGAAACACTGTGTATACTACGGAGAGAACACCAGCAGTGTGCAGATACACAGGTGTTTACACTGTGGGAACACCAGCAGTAGATTGCAGATACACTGTGTGTTACACTGGGGGAACACCAGCATGTGCTGATACACTGTGTGTTACACTGGACTGTACATCCAGCAGTAGGCTGATAACTGGGTTAACTGTGGGAGACACCAGCAGTGTGCGATACACTTGTTCACTGTGGGAACCCAGCATTGTGCTGATACACTGTGTTACACTGTGGAACACCAGCAGTGTGCTGATACACTGGTTACACTGTGGAACACCAGCAGTGATGCTGATACACTGGTTGCCACTGTGGGAACACCAGCAGTGTGCTGATACAATTGGTAGCACTGTGGGAACACCAGCAGTGGTCTGATTACACTGTGTTTACACTGTGGGGAACACCAGCAAGTGTGCTGATACAACTGTGTGTTACACTGTGCTAACACCAGCAAGTGTGCTGATACATACTGTGTACACTGTGGAACACCACAGTGTTGCGATACACTGTCTTGCACTGTGAGGAACACCAGCAGTGTGCTTGATGCAACTGTGTTACACTTGTGGGAACACCAGCAGTGGGCTGATACACTGTGTTACACTGTGGTAACCCATCAGGTGTGCTGATACAGCTGTGTTACACTTTGGGAACACCAGCATTGTGCTGATACACTGTATTACACTGTGGGAACACAGCGAGTGGGCTGGATAGCACTATGTTACGACTGTGGTAACACCAGTCAGTGTGTTGATAACACTGTGTGTTCCAGCTGTGTGAACAACAGCAGTGTGATGCTACACTTGTGGTTACTGGGGGGTTTTAAAAACACCAGCAAGTGTTGCTGCTACACTGTGGGAACACCAGCCGTGTGCTGCTACACTGTGGGAACACAGCAGAGGTGCTGTTACACTGAGGGAACACCAGCATTGTGCTGCTATCACTGTGGTACACCAAGCAGAGAGCTGCTACACTGTGGGAACACAGCAGAGTGCTGCTGACACTGTGGGAAACACAGCAGTGTGCTGCTACACTGTGGGGAACACAAGCCGAGTGTTCCCTACACTGTGGGTTACACTGTGGAAAACACCAGCAGTGTGCGATACACTGTGTTACACTGTGGGAACACCAGCAGTGTGCTGATACATCTAGTCTTACACTGTGGAACACGCAGCAGATGACACAGCTGATACACTGTCCTTACCAGAGAGGAACACTCAGCAGTGTGCTGAAACACTGTCTTTACACTGGAACACCAGCAGTGTGCTGAGTACACTGTGTGTTAAACACTGGGGAACACCAGCAGTGTGCTGATACACTGTGTACACTGTGGAAACACTCACAGTGTCTGATACACTGTGTGTACACTGTGGAACACTGGGAAAACAGTAGTGTGCTGATACACTGCGTGTATACACTGTGGAACACCAGCAGTGTGCTGATACACTGTGTGTTACACTGTGGACACCTCATTGTGCTGATACACAGTGTTTACACTGTTGGGAACACCAGCAGTGTGCTGATACACCTGTGTTTACACTGTGGACACCAGCAGCGTGCTGAACACTGTGTGTTACACTGTGGGAACAGCCGACAGTGTGCTGATACACTGTGTTAAGCACTGTGGGAACACCAGCAGTGGGCTGCTACACTTGTGTTTACACTGTGGGGAACACCAGCAGTGTGCTGATACACTGTGTGTTACACTGTGGGAACACCTGCAGTGGTGTACCAATTCTATGTATTCTTTTTTGGGAACCCAGTGTCGATAATATTCTTTTTATGATATTACTCGTGGGAAACACCAGCAGTGGTGATAACTATTCTGTAGATATTATCTGTGGGAACACCCAGTGTGCTATCACTATTCCATATTATTAACTCTGGGGGAACACCACATGTCTGATCCCTATTCCTTTTGATAGTTACTCTGGGGAAACCACATGTCGATACACTTTTCCCATATGATAGTTACCTGTAACCCCACATGTTGATACATTTCTGTATGATATTATTGGGGGAACCCACGTGGTATACACTTTTTCGTAGATATTTATCTGGTGGGGGAACACCAGCAGTGTGCTGAAAACTATTCCATTATAGTTACTCTGTGGGAACACCACAGTGTGCTGTCACTTTTCCCAATGATATTTACTTTGGGGGAAAACACCAGCATGTGCTGTACACTATCCTATGATATTTATTTGGGGGAACACCACAGGGCTGATACATTTTTCCATATGATAGTTACTCTGTGGAACACCAGCAGTTTCTAAACACTTTCCATATGATGTTATTGGGGGAACACCACATGTGTGATACACTATCCATTTAGTTACTCTGGGGGAACACCAGCAGGTCTTACACTTTTCCCATATGATAGTTACACATGGCACCAAAAACCTTATTTAGGTAAAACAAATGGAAAAAATTCTTTACTGTATTTTATGTAAGAACTAAAAAATATGTTAAGCAGAGAAAAGTTACTTAGGTTGTTAAACTTATAAAAACTCTTCTTCTGGGTAACTATGCCTCCATACCTGACACTTTTTTCTCCTGTCCATAGCAGGTACCCTTTTTAAAGTCTTTTGAGTGGTACTCTTATCAAAAGCTTTTCTAAAAAAACCCAAAAAAAGGGAATCCATCCCTCCGCTATAGTGAAGAACAGGGTCGAACCCTCATTCCATTCTTTCATACTTATATTGAAAAGGTCCCCCAATGGTCTGAGCTCCCTTTACCGTACACTAAAAAGGGGAATTTTCGAATTTACTAAAATACATGTGTAACCTTTATCAAAAAAACATTATGGAAAAAAAATTTTAAAGTGATAACCTCTTAAAAAAACCAAACAGTTGTTTTTAGTGTGTGGACGTGCGTACTTGTCAGGTTACAGGGGTGCCAGGGGCCCCATAAAAAACCCGCACCTTTTTCCTGATACCCCTGTTAGGGGGACCTTTCTAGACTTTTATGGATGTGTTGGGTTCCCCTTTCTTCAGCTTTGGGGGCTGGTTTTTTCCCCTTTCTTCAGACCCTTGTGGGTGTGGGTTTTTTTCCTTCTTCAAATCTTTTGGGGCGGGTTGGTTCCTTGCTTAGACTCTTTTGGGCTGTGTTGGTTCCTTTCTTACTCTTGTGGGCGTGTTGGTTTTTCCCTTGCTTTAGATCTTGTGGCTGTGTTGGTTTCCTTGCTTAGACTCTTTTGGGGTGTTGGTTTTGCCAGATTTTTGGACTGTGTTGGGTTTCCTTTCTTTAGCCTTTGGCTGTGTTGGTTTTCCCGCTTCAATTCTTGTGGCTGTGTGGTTCCTTGCTTCAGATCTTGTGGGCTGGTTTGGTTCCTTGCTTCAGACTCTTTTGGACTGTGTTGGTTCCTTCTTCGACTCTTGGGACTGTGTTTTGGTTTTCCGCTTCAACTCTTTTGGGGCTGTGTTGGTTCCTTTTTCTTTGACTTTGTGGACTGTGTTGATTCCCTTTCTTCAGACTCTTTTACTTGTTTGGGTTTCCTTTTCTTAGATCTTGTGAAATGTGTTGGTTTTTTGCTTTTAGACCTTTGGGTGTTTGGTTCCTTGTTTCGACTCTTGTGGACTGTGTTTGGTTCCCTTTCTTGACTCTTGGGGGGCTTTGGGTTGGGTTTCCCTTTTTCAACTCTTTGGGGCGTGTTTGGTTCCTTGCTTCAGACTCTTTTGGACTGGTTGGGTTTCCCTTTCTTCAGACCCTTTGGACGTGTTGGTTCCTTGTTTAGACTCTTTTGGACTGTGTTGGTTCCCTTGCTTCAGACCCCTTTTGGCTTTTTGGGCTTTCTTCAGCTCTTGGGCTGTTTTGGGCCTTTCTTTGCTCTTGTGGATGTTTGGTTCTTGTTGTTCTTTGGGGTTGGGTTTTGCTTTCAGACTCTTGGGACTGGGGGGGCCGCCCAATCGGGACGGGGTTCCTTTTTTGGCGGGGAAAGGGGGTTTGTTAGAGGGGGGGTTCCGCCGAGGGAGTGGGCGAATTTTTTTGAAGAAAAAATTAGGGGAAAACCAGCAAAAACGGGAAAAAATC
>NW_026502391.1:0-20577 GCF_026875155.1 Cherax quadricarinatus
TGAAAGGGCTCGAAATTTTTATTCCATCAGTATTTCTGATAAAAATAGCTTGAAAATACCTGAATTTTAGCAAAAAAATATGTTTTGTATGAAAAGTGTTCTAAATGCCGCAAATCGTCGAAATATGCAGCAAAACATCATTTTACAATATTTTTTTTATTTTTTCAAAGCTTCAGGTATTTCATATATTTCAGGTATTTCATATACTACATATGTTTTTTAAAAATACCAAAAGCATTGAAAAAATATGTATTACACAATATGTATGACACAATAGTTATTGACACAATACTACTACACTGAAATGTGATATTTAAGTTACTTTCAGCATAAAATTTAATTCCATCAGTAATTCTGATAAAGAAGTTTGAAAATCCATGAATTTTAGCTAAAAAATCAGGTTTGTCTGAAAAGTGAACTAAATGCTCTAAATCGTCAAAATATGCAGTAAAACATCATTTTGCCATATTTTTCGATTTTTTCAATGCTTTTGGTATTTTTAAAAAAAAATTATGAAATATTCAAAATTCAGGTATTTAAAAAAAGCAAAAGCATTGAAAAAAATCGAAAAATATGGTAAAATGATGTTTTAACTGATATTTCAGACGATTTGGAGCATTTAGAGCAACTTTTTCAAACAAACCATACTTTTCTAGCTAAAATACATGGATTTTCACACTTGAATTATGTATTGACACAAAACTACACTAAAATGTGATATTTAAGTTACTTTCAGCATAAAATTTAATTCCATCAGTAATACTGATAAAAAAGTTTAAAAACCCATGATTTTAGCTTTAAAATCAGGTGTGTCCTGTAGAAAAGTTATCTAAATGCTCTAAACAATCGATATATAGAGTAAAACATCCATTTTGCAGGTTTTCGATTTTTTTCCATGTTTTTCGTATTTTCAAAAAAAATATATGAAATGTTCAAAAGTATTCTGAAATTCAGGGAATTTTTATGGGCCTTTTTGAAAAATTTGTAATATACTTTAAAATTTGAAAATGCTCAAAAATTTCAATTCCATCAAAAATTCTAATAAAAAAGCTTGAAAATCCATGAATTTTAGCTAAAAAATCAGGTTTGTCTGCAAAGTGTTCTAAATGTTCCTAAAAAGTCGAAATATGCAATAAAAACATCATTTTGTCATATGTTGTGCGATTTTCAGTGCTTTTTGCTATTCTTAAAAAAAATGTATGAAATATTCAAAATTATTTCTGAATTTCATCGAAATTTTATGGGCTCTTTGAAAAATATGTAATATACTTTAAAATGTTGAAAAGGCTCGAAAATTTGAATTCCATCAGTAATCCTGATAAAGGAGCTTGAAAATCCATGAATTTTAGCTAAAAAATCAGGTTTGTCTGAAAAGTGTTCTAAATGCTCTATATCGACGAAATATGAAGTAAAATATCATTTTGCCATATTTTTCTTTTTTTTCAAAATGCTTTCGGCTATTTCAAAAAATATAACAAATATTCAACATTATTTTTCTGAAATTTATCGAAATTTTATGGGCCTTTGAAAAATATGAATATAGTTTAAAATATTGAACAAGGCTCGAAACTTTTAATTCCATCAGTAATTCTCATAAAAAAGCTTTGAAAATCCATGAATTTTAGCTAAAAAGAATCAGGTTTGTCTGAAAGTGTTCTAAATTTTCTAAAAAGTCAAAAATGCCATAAAAACATCGATTTTGCGCACATTTTTCGATTTTTTTCGGGGGAGGTGTGGGGGGGGGGGGGGGGGGGGGGGGGGGGGGGGTGCGGGGGGGGGGGTGGGGGGGGGGGGGGGGGGGGGGGGGTGGTGGGTTTGTGGGGGGCGAGATGCTTTTGCTATTTTTCCAAAAAAAATAATATGAATAATTCAAAAATTATTTCTGAATGCTCTCGAAAATTTTTATGGGCTTCTTGAACAATATGTAATATACTTTAAAATGTTGAAAAGGCCCTAGAAAATTTGAATTCCATAAGTAATCCTGATAAAAAAGCTTGAAAAACCATGAATTTTATCTAAAAAAATCAGGTTTGTCTAAAAGTGTTCTAAATTCCTCTAAAATGTCGAATATGAAGTAAAAGCATCATTGCCATATTTTTCTTTTTCAATGCTTTCCTCTATTTCAAAAAAAATATTCGAAATATTCAACATTATTTCTGAATTTATCGAAATTTATGGGCTTTTGAAAAATATGTATTAAGTTTAGAATAATGAAAAGCTTCGAAAATTTTATTCCATCAGTAAATATCTGATAAAAAAGCTTGAAAATACCTGAATTTTAAGCTAAAAAATACGGTTTGTATGAAAAGTGTTCTAAATGCCCCAAATCGTCGAAATATGCAGCAAAACATCATTTAACAATATTTTTTTTATTTTCAAGCTTCAGTATTTCATATATTCAGTATTTCATATATTTAGTATTTCATAACACTACATATGTTTTTTTAAAAATACAAAACATTGAAAAAAGATGTATTGTACACAATATGTATTGGAACTACAATATGTATTGACACAATACTACAGTGCGGGAAAAAAATGTGATATTACAGATAATTTCCAGCATAAAAGTTTAATTCCATCAGTAATTCTGAATAAAGAAGTTTGAAAAAATCCATGAATTTTAGCTAAAAAATCATTTTTTGTCTGAAGAGTGAACTAAATTCTCTAAATCGACAAAATATGCAGTAAAACATCATTGTGCCATATTATTTCGATTTTTCCATGCTTTTGGTATTTTTAAAAAAAAAAATTATGAAATATTCAAAGTCAGGAATTTAAAAAAAGGCAAAAGCATTTGAAAAAAACGAAAATATGGTAAAATGAATGTTTTACTGCATATTTCGACGATGTTGGGCGCATTTAAGAAAGGCACTTTTTCAAACAAACCATACTTTTCTAGCTAAAATACATGATTTTCACACTTGAATTATGTATTGACACAAAACTACACTAAAATGTGATATTTAAGTTACTTTCAGCATAAAATTTAATTCCATCAGTAATACTGATAAAAAAGTTTAAAAACCCATGATTTTAGCTTTAAAAATCAGGTGTGTCTGAAAAGTTATCTAAATGCTCTAAATCGTCGAAAATTGAGTAAAACATCTTTGCCATGTTTTTCGGATTTTTTCAATGTTTTTCGTATTTTCAAAAAAATGACATAAATGTTCAAAAGTTATTTCGAATTTCAGGAAAATTTTTTTTTTAAATGGGGGAAATTTTAGAAAACTGTTGGAATATACTTGAAAATTTTGAAAATGCTCAAAATTTCAATTTTCCCCCAATCAAAATAAAAATTTTACCTTTTTAATTTAAAAAAAAAAGCTTGAAAATCATGAATTTTAGCTAAAAAAATCAGGTTGTCTGCAAAGTTGTAAACCATCTACAATGTTCTAAAATCGAAATATGCATAAAACATCATTTTATCATATTTTTCGATTTTTTTCAGTGCTTTGCTATGTTTGAAAAAAATGTATGAAATATTCAAAATTATTTCTAATTTCATCGAAATTTTAATGGCTCTATTGTTGAAAAATATGTAATATACTTTAAAATTGTTGAAAAGGCTCGGAAAATTGAATTCCATCAGTATACCAGATAAAAGAGCTTGAAAATCCCTGAATTTTACTAAAAAATCAGTTTGTCCTGAAAATGTTCTAAATGCTCTATATCGACGAAATATGAAGTAAAATATCATTTTGCCATATTTTTCTTTTTTTTCAATGCTTTCGCTATTTCTAAAAAAATATTCGAAATATTCAACATTATTTCTGAATTTTATCGAAATTTTATGGGCATTTTGAAAAATATGTAATATAGTTTAAAATATTGAAAAGGCTCGAAAATTTTAATTCCATCAGTAATTCTGATAAAAAAGCTTGAAAATACCTGAATTTTAGCTAAAAAATACGGTTTGTATGAAAAATGTTCTAAATGCCCCAAATCGTCGAAATATGCAGCAAAACATCATTTTACAATATTTTTTTTTATTTTTTCAAAGCTTCAGGTATTTCATATATTTCAGGTATTTCATATATTACATATGTTTTTTAAAAATACCAAAAGCATTGAAAAAATATGGCAAAATGATGTTTTACTGCATATTTCGACGATTTAGAGCATTTGGAACACTTTTCAGACAAACATGATTTTTTAGCTAAAATTCATGGATTTTCACACTTGAAATATGTATTGACACAATACTACACTAAAATGTGATATTTAAGTTACTTTCAGCATAAAATTTATATTCCATCAGAATTCTATACAGAATTTGAAAAATCCATGAATTTTATCTAAAAATCAGGTTTGGTCTGAAAAACATGAAACTAAATGATGCTCTAAATCGTCCTAAATATGCAGAAAAACATCATTTTGCCATATTTTTTTTTCGATTTTATCCAATGCTTTTGGGTATTTAAAAAAAAAAATATGAAATATTCAAAATTCAGGTATTTAAAAAAAGCAAAAGCATTGAAAAAATCGAAAAATATGGTAAAATGATGTTTTACTGCATATTTCGACGATTTGGAGCATTTAGAGCACTTTTCAAACAAACCATACTTTCTAACTAAAATACATGGATTTTCACACCTGAATTATGTATTGACACAAAACTACGCTAAAATGTGATATTTAAGTTACTTTCAGCATAAAATTTAATTCCATCAGTAATACTGATAAAAAAGTTTAAAAACCCATGAATTTTAGCTTTAAAATCAGGTGTGTCTGAAAAGTTATCTAAATGCTCTAAATCGTCGAAATATGGAGTAAAACATCATTTAGCCATGTTTTTTTTTTTACGATTTTTTTTCAAATGTTTTTCCAGTATTTGCAAAAAAATATATGAAATGTTCAAAATTATTTTCTGAATTACAGGAAATTTTATGGCTTTTTGAAAAATTTGTAATATACTTTAAAAAGTATGAAAATGCTCAAAAATTTCAATTCCATCAAAAATTCTAATAAAAAAGCTTGAAAATCCATGAATTTTAGCTATAAAAATCAGGTTTGTCTGCAAAGTGTTTAAATTTCTAAAAAGTCGAAATATGCATAAAAAAACATCATTTTGTCACATTTTTCGATTTCTAGTGGCTTTTTGCTATTTTTTGAAAAAAATATGAAATATTCAAAATTTATTTTTTGAATTTCATCGGAAATTTTATTGGACTCTTTGAAAAATAAGTAATAAACATTAAAAAATGTTAAAGGCTCGAAAATTTGAATTCCCATGAATTTTAGATAAAAATATCAGGTTGATCTGAAAAGTGTTCTAAATGCTCTAAAATCCGTCGAAATAAGAAGTAAAAACATAATTTTGCCATTTTTTCTTTTTTGTTTTGTGCAATGCTTTCGCATTCTAAAAAAATATTCGAAATATTCAACATTATTTCTGAATTTTATCGAAATTTTATGGGCATTTTGAAAAATATGTAATATAGTTTAAAATATTGAAAAGGCTCGAAAATTTTAATTCCATCTGTAATTCTGATAAAAAAGCTTGAAAATACCTAAATTTAGCTAAAAAATACGGTTTGTATTAAAAGTGTTCTAAATGCCCCAAATCGTCGAAATATGCAGCAAAACATCATTTTACAAAATATTTTTTTATTTTTTCAAAGCTTCAGGTATTTCATATATTTCAGGTATTTCATATATTACATATGTTTTTTAAAAATACCAAAAGCATTTAAAAAATATGGCAAAATGATATTTTACTGCATATTTCGACGATTTAGAGCATTTGGAACACTTTCCAGACAACATGATTTTTAGCTAAAATTCATGGATTTTTTCACAATTGAAATATGTATTGACACAATACTACACTAAAATGTGATATTTAAGTTACTTTCAGCATAAAATTTAATTCCGTCAGTAATTCTGATAAAGAAGTTTGAAAATCCAATGAATTTTAAGCTAAAAAAATCAGGTTTGCTGAAAAGGTTGAACTACATGCACTAAATCGTCTAATATGCAGTAATAACATCATTTGCACCATATTTTTTTTTTTCGATTTTTCAATGCTTTTTGGTATTTTAAAAAAAAAATTATAAAAGTATTCAAAATTCAGGTATTTAAAAAAGCAAAAGCATTGAAAAAAAAAAATCGAAAATATGGTAAAGATGATGTTTTACTGCATTTTCGACTGATTTGAGCATTTAGAGCACTTTTCAAACAAACCATACTTTCTAAGGCTAAAATACATGTATTTTTCACACTTGAATTATGTATTGACACAAAACTACACAAAAATGTGATTTTAAGTACTATCACATAAATTTTAATTCCATCATATACTGGATAAGAAAGTTTAAAAATCCATGAATTATTAGCTTTAAAATCAGTGTGTCAGAAAAGTTATCCTAAATGCTCTAAATCGTGTGGTCGAAATATGGGAGTTAAACACCATCAATTTTGCCATGTTCTTTTTTTTTCGATTTTTCTATGTTTTTCGTATTTTTAAAAAATTATATGAAAGTTTTCAAAATTATTTCTGAATTTCAGGGAAATTTTATGGCTTTTGAAAAAATTGTAATATACTTTATAAATTTGAAAATGCTCAAAAATTTCAATTCCATCAAAAATTCTAATAAAAAAGCTTGAAAATCCATGAATTTTAGCTAAAAAAATCAGGTTTGTCTGAAAAGCGTTCTAAATGTTCTAAAAAGTCTAAATATGCATAAAAACATCATTTTGCCACATTTTTCGATTTTTTTCAGTGCTTTTGCTATTTTTGAAAAAAATGTATGAAATATTCAAAATTATTTCTGAATTTCATCGAAATTTTATGGGCTCTTTGAAAAATATGTAATATACTTTAAAATGTTGAAAAGGCTCGAAAATTTGAATTCCATCAGTAATCCTGATAAAAAAGCTTGAAAATCCATGAATTTTAGCTAAAAAATCAGGTAGTCTGAAAAGAGTTCTAAATGCTCAATAGTCGAAGAAATATGAAGTAAAAATCATTTTTGCCATATTTTCTTTTTTTCAATGCTTTCGCTATTTCTAAAAAAATATTCGAAATATTCAACATTATTTCTGAATTTTATCGAAATTTTAATGGCATTTTTGAAAATTTGGAAATACATTAAAATGTGAAAATGCTCAAGACATTTAAATTCCATCAAAAATTCTAATAAAAATGCTTGAAAATCCATGAATTTTAGCTAAAAAAATTAGGTTTGTCTGAAAAGAGTTCTAAAATGTTCTAAAAAGTCGAATATGCATAAACACACATCTTTGCCAATTCTTTCGATTTTTTCATTGCTTTTGCTATTTTTGAAAAAAAATGTTATGAAATATTCAAAATTATATTTCTGATTTCATCTGAAATTTTATGGGCTCTTTTTGAAAATAATGTTAAATACTTAAGAGTGAAAAGGACTCGAAATTTTGAATTCCCATCAGTAATCCTGATAAAAAGCTAGAAAATCAATGAATTTTAGCTAAAAAATAAGGTTTGTCTGAAAAGTGATCTAAATATGCAGTAAAACATCATTTTGCCAGATTTTTCGATTTTTTTCAATGCTTTTGGTAATTTTTAAAAAAAAATATGAAATATTTTCCAAAATTATTTCTGAAATTCATTCGAAATATATGGGCAATTTTGAAAAATATATAATATACCTTAAAATGTCGAAAAGGCTCGAAAATTTCAATTCCATCAGCAATTCTGATAAAAAAACCTTGAAAATCATTGAATTTTAGATAAAAAATCAGGTTTGTCGAAAAGTGATCTGAAGTCTTCTAAATCGTTCCTAAATATGCAGTAAAACATATCATTTTGCCATAATTTTCGATTTTTTTCAATGCTTTTGGATATTTTTAAGAAAAAAAAATAATGAAAATATTTCAAAATTCCAGTAATTAAAAAATAGCAAAAGCATTGGAAAATATCGAAAAATATGGTAAAATTGATGTTTTACTGCATATTTCACAACGATTGGAGTCATTTAGAGCACTTTCAAACCAAACCATACTTTCTTACCTAAAATACAGGATTTTTCACCTTGAAATATTATTGACAACAAAACTAACACTAAATGTGATATATAAGTTACTTTCATCATCAAATTTAATTCATCAGTAATTCTGATAAAAAAGTTTGAAAAATCCATGAATATTTTAGCTAAAAAATCAGGTTTGTTCTGAAAAGTTATCTAATGCTTCCTAATAGTCGAAATGTGCATTAAAACATCAATTTGTCCATGTTTTCGATTTTTTCAATGTTATTCGTATTTTTAAAAAAATATATGAAGTGTACAAAATTATTTCTGAATTTCAGGGAAATTTTATGTGGCTTTTTGGAAAAATTTGTAATAACTTAAAATGTTAGACAATGCTCAAAAATTTCAATTCCATCAAAAATTCTAATAAAAAACTTGAAAATCTGAATATTTAGCTAAAAAAATCAGGTTGTCCTGAAAAGTGATTTAAAATGTTTCTAAAAAGTCGAAATATGCATAAAAACAACATTTTGCCACATTTTTCGATTTCTTCAGTGCTTTGCTATTTTCAAAAAAAATATATGAAAATATCCCAATTATTCTAGAATGTCATCGAAATTTTATGGGCTCATTGAAAAATATGTAATAGAACTTTAAAATTGTTTGAAAATGGCCCGAAAAATTTGAATTCCTCAGTAATCTGAAAAAAGAGCTTGAAATATAGCCATGAATTTAGCTAAAAAATCAGGTTTTGTCTGAAATTGTTCTAAATGCTCTAATTGTCTAAATATGAAGTAAAACATCATTTTGCCATATTTTTTCTTTTTTTTCAATGATTCGCTATTTCTAAAAAAATATTCGAAATATCAACATTATTTTCTGAATTTAATCGAAATTTTATGGGCATTTGAAAATATGTAATATAGTTTATTATAATATTGAAAGGGCTGTCCGAAAATTTTTAATTCCATCAGTAATTCCTGATAAAAAAGCTTGAAAATAACCTTGAATTTTAGCTAAAAAATATGGTTTTGTATGAAAAAGTGTTCTAAAATGCCGCAAATCGTCGAAAATCTGCAGCAAAACATCATTTTACAATATTTTTTTTTATTTTTCAAAAGCTTCAGTATATTCCTATATTACATCAGGTATTATCATATACTACATATTTTTTTAAACTACCAAAAGCATTGAAAAATATGTATTGACACTATATGTAATGGACACATTATGTTATTGACACAATACTAATTACCACTGAAATGTTAATATTTAAGTTTACTTTCACATAAAATTTAATTCCATCAGTAATTCTGATAAAGAAGTTTTGAAAATCCATGAATTTTAGCTAAAAAATCAGTTTTCTGAAAAGTGAACTAAATGCTCTCTAAAACTTCAAAATATGCAGTAAAACATCATTTGGGCCATATTTTACGATTTTTTTCAATGCTTTTGGTATTTTAAAAAAAAATATGAATATATTCAAAATCAGGTATTTCAAAAAAAAGCAAAAGCATGAAAAAATCGAAAAATATGGTAAAATGATGTTTTATACCTCTGCAATTACGACGATTTGGACATTTAGAGCCACTTTTCAAACAAACCATAACTTTTCTCTAGCTAAAATACATGGATTTTTCACAGCTTTAATTATGTTATTTGACACAAAACAACACTAAAATGTATATTTAAGTTACTTTCAGCATAAAAAATTTATATGTCCTCGATTAATACAGAGATAAAAAAAGTTTAAAAACCCATGAATTTTAGCTTTAAAAATCAGTGTGTCTGAAAAGTTATCTAAATGCTCTAAATCATCGAAATATAGAGTAAAACATCATTTTGCCATGTTTTTTCGATTTTTTCAATGTTTTTCGTATTTTCAAAAAAAAAATATGAAATGTTCGAAAATATTTCTGAATTTCAGAGGAAATTTTGTATGGGCTTTTTGAAAAATTTTAAATATACCTTTAAAATGTTTGAAAATGCTCAAAAAGTGTCATTCCATCAAAAATTCAATAAAAAGGCTTAAAATCCATGAATGTTTTAGCTAAAAAAACAGTTTTGTCCGAAAAGTGTTCTAAATCTCTATATCGACGAAATATGAAGTAAAATAGCATTGCCATAGTTTTTCTTTTTTTTCAATCTTTTCGCAATTTGCTAAAAAAAATTTTGTCCGAAATATTCAACATTATTTCTGAATTTTAATCGAAATTTTATGGGCCAAGTTTTGAAAAATATTAATAAAGTATAAAATATTGAAAAGGCTCGAAAATTAATTCCATCATAATTCTCATAACAAAGCTTGAAAATCCATGAATTTAGCTAAAAACAATCAGGTATTTGTTCTGTAAAAGTGTTCTACATGGTTCTAAAAAGTCAAATAATGCATAAAAACATCATTTGCCACGATTTTCGATTTTTCCAGTGCTTTTTGCTATTTTTCAAAGAAAAAATATAAGAAATATTCAAATTATTTCTGAATCTCATCGAAATTTTAATGGAGCTCATTGAAAAATAAGTAATATACTTAAAATTGAAGAAAAAGTGCAAGAACATTTGAATTCCATAAGTAATTCTGATAAAAAAGCTTGAAAATCCTGAATTTTAGCTAAAAAATCAGTTTGTGTCTGACAAGTTTTCTAAATTCTCTAGAATTGTCGAAAAAGAAATTAAAACTTCATTTTGCCAAATTTTCAATTTTTTTTCAATGCATCTCGCTATTTTCTAAAAAAATATATTCGAAATATTCAACATTATTTCTGAATTTTATCGAAATTTTATGGGCATTTTGAAAAATATGTAATATAGTTTAGAATATTGAAAAGGCTCGAAAATTTTTATTCCATCAGTAATTCTGATAAAAAAGCTTGAAAATACCTGAATTTTAGCTAAAAAATACGGTTTGTATGAAAAGTGTTCTAAATGCCCCAAATCGTCGAAATATGCAGCAAAACATCATTTTACAATATTTTTTTTATTTTTTCAAAGCTTCAGGTATTTCATATATTTCAGGTATTTCATATATTTCAGGTATTTCATATACTACATATGTTTTTTAAAAATACCAAAAGCATTGAAAAAATATGTATTGACACAATATGTATTGACACAATATGTATTGACACAATACTACACTGAAATGTGATATTTAAGTTACTTTCAGCATAAAATTTAATTCCATCAGTAATTCTGATAAAGAAGTTTGAAAATCCATGAATTTTAGCTAAAAAATCATTTTTGTCTGAAAAGTGAACTAAATGCTCTAAATCGTCAAAATATGCAGTAAAACATCATTTTGCCATATTTTTCGATTTTTTCAATGCTTTTGGTATTTTTAAAAAAAAATTATGAAATATTCAAAATTCAGGTATTTAAAAAAAGCAAAAGCATTGAAAAAATCGAAAAATATGGTAAAATGATGTTTTACTGCATATTTCGACGATTTGGAGCATTTAGAGCACTTTTCAAACAAACCATACTTTCTAGACTAAAATACATGTATTTCACACTTGAATTATGTAATGACCAAAACTAAGCAGTTTTGGGGGGGGGGGGGGGGGGGGGGGGGGGGGGGGGGAAATTGACTAAAATGTAATATTTAAGTTTACTTCAGCATAAGATTTAATTCCATCAGTAATACTGATAAAAAAGTTTAAAAAAACACCAATGAATTTTAGCTTATAAAATCAGGTGTGTTCTGAAAAAAGTTAATCTAAATGCTCCTAAATCGTTCCGAAATCATGGAGTAAAACATCATTTGTCCATGGTTTTTCGATTTTTTCAATGTTTTTCGATTTTCAAAAAATACATGAAATGTTTCAAAATTATTTCTGAATTTCAGGGAAATTTTTATGGACTTTTAGAAAATTTGTAAAATACTTTTAAAATTTTTAAATTTATGCTCAAAATTTCAATTCCATCAAAATACTAATAAAAAAGCTTGAAAATCAATGAATATTAGCTAAAAAATCAGTTGTGTCTGCAAAGTGTTCTAAATGTTTAAAAGTCGAAATAAAGCATAAAAACACTCATTTTATCATATTTTCGATTTTTTTTCAGTGCTTTTGCTATTTTTTGAAAAAAATGTATGAAATAATCAAATTATTTCTGAATTTCATCGAAAAGATTATGGGCTCTTGAAAATATAAGTCATATACTTTAAAATGTTGAAACGTGCTCGAAAATTTGAATTCCATCATGTAATCCCTGTAAAAGATCTTGAAAATCCATGAATTTTAGCTAAAAAATCAGGTTTGTCTGAAAAGTGTTCTAAATGCTCTATATCGACGAAATATGAAGTAAAATATCATTTTGCCATATTTTTCTTTTTTTTCAATGCTTTCGCTATTTCTAAAAAAATATTCGAAATATTCAACATTATTTCTGAATTTTATCGAAATTTTATGGGCATTTTGAAAAATATGTAATATAGTTTAAAATATTGAAAAGGCTCGAAAATTTTAATTCCATCAGTAATTCTGATAAAAAAGCTTGAAAATACCTGAATTTTAGCTAAAAAATACGGTTTGGTAATGAAAATGTTCTAAATGCCCCAAATCGTCGAAATATGCAGCAAAACATCATTTTACAATATTTTTTTATTTTTTCAAAGCTTCAGGTATTTCATATATTTCAGGTATTTCATATATTACATATGTTTTTTAAAAATACCAAAAGCATTGAAAAAATATGGCAAAATGATGTTTTACTGCATATTTCGACGATTTAGAGCATTTGGAACACTTTTCAGACAAACATGATTTTTTAGCTAAAATTCATGGATTTTCACACTTGAAATATGTATTGACACAATACTACACTAAAATGTGATATTTAAGTTACTTTCAGCATAAAATTTAATTCCATCAGTAATTCTGATAAAGAAGTTTGAAAATCCATGAATTTTAGCTAAAAAATCAGGTTTGTCTGAAAACTGAACTAAATGCTCTAAATCGTCTAAATATGCAGAAAAAAAAAAAAACAACTTTCCCATTTTGCCATATTTTTCGATTTTTCCAATGCTTTTGGTTATTTAAAAAAAAAATTATGAAATATTCAAAATTCAGGTATTTAAAAAAAGCAAAAGCATTGAAAAAAAATCGAAAAATTATGGTAAAATAAGTTTTACTGCATATTTTCGACTATTTGGATGCATTTAGACACGTTTTCAAAAAAACCATACTTTCTAACTAAAATACATGGATTTCACACCTGAATAAGTATAGACACAAAACTACGGGCTAAAATGTGATATTTAAGTTTACTTTTCAGCAATAAAATTTAATTCCATCAGTAATACTGATAAAAAAGTTTAAAAACCCATGAATTTAGCTTTAAAATCAGGTGTGTCTGAAAGTTATCCTAAATGCTCTAAATCGTCGAAGTATGGAGATAAAACATCTTTTCCATGTTTTTTCGATTATTTCAATGTTTTTCCGTATTTCAAAAAAATATATGAAATGTTCAAAATTATTTCTGAATTTCAGGAAATTTTTATGGCTTTTTTAAAAATTGTTAATATACATTAAAAATGTTTGAAAATGCTCCAAAATTTCAATTCCATCAAAATTCTAATAAAAAAGCTTGAAAATCCATGAATTTTAGCTAAAAAATCAGGTTTGTCTGCAAAGTGTTCTAAATGTTCTAAAAAGTCGAAATATGCATAAAAACATCATTTTGTCACATTTTTCGATTTTTCAGTGCTTTTGCTATTTTTGAAAAAAATATGAAATATTCAAAATTATTTTTGAATTTCATCGAAATTTTATGGACTCTTTGAAAAATATGTAATATACTTTAAAATGTTGAAAAGGCTCGAAAATTTGAATTCCATGAATTTTAGATAAAAAATCAGGTTTGTCTGAAAAGTGTTCTAAATGCTCTAAATCGTCGAAATATGAAGTAAAACATAATTTTGCCATATTTTTCTTTTTTTTTTCAATGCTTTCGCTATTTCTAAAAAAATATTCGAAATATTCAACATTATTTCTGAATTTTATCGAAATTTTATGGGCATTTTGAAAAATATGTAATATAGTTTAAAATATTGAAAAGGCTCGAAAATTTTAATTCCATCTGTAATTCTGATAAAAAAGCTTGAAAATACCTAAATTTTAGCTAAAAAATACGGTTTGTATTAAAAGTGTTCTAAATAGCCCCAAATCGACGAAACAAGCAGCAAAAACAACATTAACAATATTTTTTTTATTTTTTCAAAGCTTCAGGTATTTCATATATTTCAGGTATTTCATATATTACATATGTTTTTTAAAAATACCAAAAGCATTTAAAAAATATGGCAAAATGATATTTTACTGCATATTTCGACGATTTAGAGCATTTGGAACACTTTTCAGACAAACATGATTTTTTAGCTAAAATTCATGGATTTTCACAATTGAAATATGTATTGACACAATACTACACTAAAATGTGATATTTATGTTACTTCAGCATAAAATTTAATTCCGTCAGTAATTCTGATAAAGAAGTTTGAAAATCCATGAATTTTAGCTAAAAAATCAGGTTTGTCTGAAAAGTGAACTAAATCACTAATCGTGCAAATATGCAGTAAAACATCATTTTTGCCATATTTTTTTCGATTTTTTACAATTGCTTATTGGTAATTTTAAAAAAAAAATTAATAAAAATTCAAAATTCAGGTATTTAAGAAAAGCAAAAGCAATGACAAAATCGAAAAAATAATGGTAAAAGATGTTATACTGCATATTTCTGACGATTTTGGAAGCATTAGGAGCACTTTTCAAACAAACCATACTTTCTAGCTAAATACATGGATTTTCACACATTGAATTATGTATTGACACAAAACTACACAAAAATGTGGATGTTAAAGTTACTTTCAGCATAAATTTTAATTCCATCAGTAATAATGATAAGAAAGTTTAAAAAATCCATGAATTTTACTTTAAAATCAGGTGATGTCTGAAAAGTTATCTAAATCTCTAAATGCGAAATATGGAGTAAAACCTGCCTTTGCCATGTTTTTTTTCGATTTTTTTTCTATGTTTTATTCGTATTTTTAAAAAAATAGATGAAATGTTCAATATTATTTTCGAATTTCAGGGAAATTTAAATCGCTTTTTGAAAAAATTTGTAATATACTTAAAATGTTGAAAATTCTCAAAAATTTCTATTCCATCAAAAATTCTAAAAAAAAGCTTGAAATCCATGAATATTAGCTAAAAAATCAGGTTTGTCTGAAAAGCTTTTCTAAATGTTCTAAAAAGTCTAAATAATGCATAAAAACATCATTTTTGCCACATTTTTCGATTTTTCCAGTTGCTTTTGCTATTTTGAAAAAAATGGTATGAAATATTCAAAATTATTTCTGAATTTTCATCGAAATTTTATGGCTCATTGAAAAATAGTAATATACTTTAAAATGTTGAAAAGGCTCGAAAATTTGAATTCCATCAGTAATCCTGATAAAAAAGCTTGAAAATCCATGAATTTTAGCTAAAAAATCAGGTTTGTCTGAAAAGTGTTCTAAATGCTCTATATCGACGAAATATGAAGTAAAACATCATTTTGCCATATTTTTCTTTTTTTTCAATGCTTTCGCTATTTCTAAAAAAATATTCGAAATATTCAACATTATTTCTGAATTTTATCGAAATTTTATGGGCATTTTGAAAAATTTGTAATATACTTTAAAATGTTGAAAATGCTCAAACATTTAAATTCCATCAAAAATTCTAATAAAAATGCTTGAAAATCCATGAATTTTAGCTAAAAAAATTAGGTTTGTCTGAAAAGTGTTCTAAATGTTCTAAAAAGTCGAAATATGCATAAAAACATCATTTTGCCACATTTTTCGATTTTTTCAGTGCTTTTGCTATTTTTGAAAAAAATGTATGAAATATTCAAAATTATTTCTGAATTTCATCGAAATTTTATGGGCTCTTTGAAAAATATGTAATATACTTTAAAATGTTGAAAAGGCTCGAAAATTTGAATTCCATCAGTAATCCTGATAAAAAAGCTAGAAAATCAATGAATTTTAGCTAAAAAATAAGGTTTGTCTGAAAAGTGATCTAAATATGCAGTAAAACATCATTTTGCCAGATTTTTCGATTTTTTTCAATGCTTTTGGTATTTTTAAAAAAAATATATGAAATATTCAAAATTATTTCTGAAATTCATCGAAATTTTATGGGCATTTTGAAAAATATATAATATACCTTAAAATGTCGAAAAGGCTCGAAAATTTCAATTCCATCAGCAATTCTGATAAAAAAAGCTTGAAAATCCATGAATTTTAGCTAAAAAATCAGGTTTGCCTGAAAAGTAACCTAAATGCTCTAAATCCGACGAAACAGCAGTAAAACATCATTGTTTGCCACATTTTTGAAAGGGCTCGAAATTTTTATTCCATCAGTATTTCTGATAAAAATAGCTTGAAAATACCTGAATTTTAGCTAAAAAATATGGTTTGTATGAAAGAGTTCTAAATGCCCCAAATCGTCGAAATATGCAGCAAAACATCATTTTACAATATTTTTTTTATTTTTTCAAAGCTTCAGGTATTTCATATATTTCAGGTATTTCATATACTACATATGTTTTTTAAAAATACCAAAAGCATTGAAAAAAATATGTATTACACAATATGTATGACACAATAGTTATTGACACAATACTACTACACTGAAATGGATATTTAAGTTACTTTCAGCATAAAATTTAGGATGTCCATAAGTAATTCTGATAAAGAAGTTTGAAAATCCATGAATTTTAGCTAAAAAATCAGGTTTGTCTGAAAAGTGAACTAAATGCTCTAAATCGTCAAAATATGCAGTAAAACATCATTTTGCCATATTTTTCGATTTTTTCAATGCTTTTGGTATTTTTAAAAAAAAATTATGAAATATTCAAAATTCAGGTATTTAAAAAAAGCAAAAGCATTGAAAAAAATCGAAAAATATGGTAAAATGATGTTTTAACTGATATTTCAGACGATTTGGAGCATTTAGAGCAACTTTTTCAAACAAACCATACTTTTCTAGCTAAAATACATGGATTTTCACACTTGAATTATGTATTGACACAAAACTACACTAAAATGTGATATTTAAGTTACTTTCAGCATAAAATTTAATTCCATCAGTAATACTGATAAAAAAGTTTAAAAACCCATGAATTTTAGCTTTAAAATCAGGTGTGTCCTGTAGAAAAGTTATCTAAATGCTCTAAACAATCGATATATAGAGTAAAACATCCATTTTGCAGGTTTTCGATTTTTTTCCATGTTTTTCGTATTTTCAAAAAAAATATATGAAATGTTCAAAAGTATTCTGAAATTCAGGGAATTTTTATGGGCCTTTTTGAAAAATTTGTAATATACTTTAAAATTTGAAAATGCTCAAAAATTTCAATTCCATCAAAAATTCTAATAAAAAAGCTTGAAAATCCATGAATTTTAGCTAAAAAATCAGGTTTGTCTGCAAAGTGTTCTAAATGTTCCTAAAAAGTCGAAATATGCAATAAAAACATCATTTTGTCATATGTTGTGCGATTTTCAGTGCTTTTTGCTATTCTTTAAAAAAAATGTATGAAATATTCAAAATTATTTCTGAATTTCATCGAAATTTTATGGGCTCTTTGAAAAATATGTAATATACTTTAAAATGTTGAAAAGGCTCGAAAATTTGAATTCCATCAGTAATCCTGATAAAAGAGCTTGAAAATCCATGAATTTTAGCTAAAAAATCAGGTTTGTCTGAAAAGTGTTCTAAATGCTCTATATCGACGAAATATGAAGTAAAATATCATTTTGCCATATTTTTCTTTTTTTTCAAAATGCTTTCGGCTATTTCAAAAAATATAACAAATATTCAACATTATTTTTCTGAAATTTATCGAAATTTTATGGGCCTTTGAAAAATATGAATATAGTTTAAAATATTGAACAAGGCTCGAAACTTTTAATTCCATCAGTAATTCTCATAAAAAAGCTTTGAAAATCCATGAATTTTAGCTAAAAAGAATCAGGTTTGTCTGAAAGTGTTCTAAATTTTCTAAAAAGTCAAAAATGCCATAAAAACATCGATTTTGCGCACATTTTTCGATTTTTTTCGGGGGAGGTGTGGGGGGGGGGGGGGGGGGGGGGGGGGGGGGGGTGCGGGGGGGGGGGTGGGGGGGGGGGGGGGGGGGGGGGGGTGGTGGGTTTGTGGGGGGCGAGATGCTTTTGCTATTTTTCCAAAAAAAATAATATGAATAATTCAAAAATTATTTCTGAATGCTCTCGAAAATTTTTATGGGCTTCTTGAACAATATGTAATATACTTTAAAATGTTGAAAAGGCCCTAGAAAATTTGAATTCCATAAGTAATCCTGATAAAAAAGCTTGAAAAACCATGAATTTTATCTAAAAAAATCAGGTTTGTCTAAAAGTGTTCTAAATTCCTCTAAAATGTCGAATATGAAGTAAAAGCATCATTGCCATATTTTTCTTTTTCAATGCTTTCCTCTATTTCAAAAAAAATATTCGAAATATTCAACATTATTTCTGAATTTATCGAAATTTATGGGCTTTTGAAAAATATGTATTAAGTTTAGAATAATGAAAAGCTTCGAAAATTTTATTCCATCAGTAAATATCTGATAAAAAAGCTTGAAAATACCTGAATTTTAAGCTAAAAAATACGGTTTCGTATGAAAAGTGTTCTAAATGCCCCAATCGTCGAAATATGCAGCAAAACATCATTTAACAATATTTTTTTTATTTTCAAGCTTCAGTATTTCATATATTCAGTATTTCATATATTTAGTATTTCATAACACTACATATGTTTTTTTAAAAATACAAAACATTGAAAAAAGATGTATTGTACACAATATGTATTGGAACTACAATATGTATTGACACAATACTACAGTGCGGGAAAAAAATGTGATATTACAGATAATTTCCAGCATAAAAGTTTAATTCCATCAGTAATTCTGAATAAAGAAGTTTGAAAAAATCCATGAATTTTAGCTAAAAAATCATTTTTTGTCTGAAGAGTGAACTAAATTCTCTAAATCGACAAAATATGCAGTAAAACATCATTGTGCCATATTATTTCGATTTTTCCATGCTTTTGGTATTTTTAAAAAAAAATTATGAAATATTCAAAATTCAGGAATTTAAAAAAAGCAAAAGCATTGAAAAAATCGAAAAATATGGTAAAATGATGTTTTACTGCATATTTCGACGATTTGGAGCATTTAGAGCACTTTTCAAACAAACCATACTTTCTAGCTAAAATACATGGATTTTCACACTTGAATTATGTATTGACACAAAACTACACTAAAATGTGATATTTAAGTTACTTTCAGCATAAAATTTAATTCCATCAGTAATACTGATAAAAAAGTTTAAAAACCCATGAATTTTAGCTTTAAAATCAGGTGTGTCTGAAAAGTTATCTAAATGCTCTAAATCGTCGAAGTATGGAGTAAAACATCATTTTGCCATGTTTTTCGATTTTTTCAATGTTTTTCGTATTTTCAAAAAAATATATGAAATGTTCAAAATTATTTCTGAATTTCAGGGAAATTTTATGGGCTTTTTGAAAAATTTGTAATATACTTTAAAATGTTGAAAATGCTCAAAAATTTCAATTCCATCAAAAATTCTAATAAAAAAGCTTGAAAATCCATGAATTTTAGCTAAAAAATCAGGTTTGTCTGCAAAGTGTTCTAAATGTTCTAAAAAGTCGAAATATGCATAAAAACATCATTTTGTCATATTTTTCGATTTTTTCAGTGCTTTTGCTATTTTTGAAAAAAATATGAAATATTCAAAATTATTTCTGAATTTCATCGAAATTTTATGGACTCTTTGAAAAATATGTAATATACTTTAAAATGTTGAAAAGGCTCGAAAATTTGAATTCCATCAGTAATCCTGATAAAAAAGCTTGAAAATCCATGAATTTTAGCTAAAAAATCAGGTTTGTCTGAAAAGTGTTCTAAATGCTCTAAATCGTCGAAATATGAAGTAAAACATCATTTTGCCATATTTTTCTTTTTTTTCAATGCTTTCGCTATTTCTAAAAAAATATTCGAAATATTCAACATTATTTCTGAATTTTATCGAAATTTTATGGCATTTTGAAAAATATGTAATATAGTTTAAAATATTGAAAAGGCTCGAAAATTTTAATTCCATCAGTAATTCTGATAAAAAAGCTTGAAAATACCTGAATTTTAGCTAAAAAATACGGTTTGTATGAAAAGTGTTCTAAATGCCCCAAATCGTCGAAATATGCAGCAAAACATCATTTTACAATATTTTTTTTATTTTTTCAAAGCTTCAGGTATTTCATATATTTCAGGTATTTCATATACTACATATGTTTTTTAAAAATACCAAAAGCATTGAAAAAATATGGCAAAAATATTTTTTTATTTCCCTACTCACGAAATGGATTTAAACTTTTCAGCAAAATATTTTTTACAAATTCTGGGTTTACAAATTGAAAAAAATTCAAATTTTCTAAAAAATTTTGTTTAAAAGTTAACTTCACTAAACGTTTTTCCAAACGGGAAAATTTTAAAAAAATTTGAAAATCCAAAATTTTATTAAAAAAAGCAAAATGAAAAAATTAAA
>NW_026502402.1:0-47922 GCF_026875155.1 Cherax quadricarinatus
TCCCAAAACTGCAGTTTCCCGAACTGGAGTGTACTTCAGAACACTGGATGTCCTCAGAACCAGCCTTGTTTCAGACATTCATGGACCCCAAACGGCAGTGTCCTCAATTGACAGGTACCCAAACACAGCTGGGTTTAGACACTTCATGTCCTCAACAGTGACAGTGTACCTCAAACACTGGCAGGACCTCAACACTGACATGTACCCGACACGACAGGCACCTAACACTGAAGATTCCTCGAACTGACAGGACCCAACACTGACATGACCTCACACGACATTTGCATCCGGACAGTGTACCTCAGAACTGCCAGTGACCCAACACTGCCAGGTACTTTAACACTGACGTGTTTTTCCCAGACCAAAAGTTTTTCCCCCAGACACTGGCAGTGACCTCAAACCGACATGTGCCTCCCGACTCTGCAGTGAAAAATCAGGCATTGACACGTACCTCAGATATTGACGTGACGCGACACTGTCAGTTACTCAGACCCTCACAGTGCACCCCAGACATTGACAGTGTACCCAGATATTGACAGTGTACCTCAACACTGACAGTGAAAACCCCAACACTCACAGTGCACCCGACCTAAAAAGTGTCCCCAGACACTGTCATTACCCCCAGACACTCAGGTACCTCAGATACTTACATGAACCCCAAATCTGCAGGGACCTCAGACCCACATGTACCCAACACTGGCATGTGCCTCAACTCTGACATGTACCTCAACACTCACAGTGTACCTCAGAACCACAAACGAAACCCCAGACACTGACATGTACCTCAGACCTCACAGTGTACCTCAGACACGACGCGTAACCCAACACTGACAGTGTGCGTCAGAACCAAAATGACCTCAACCTGACATGACCCAAAACCACATGTACCTCAAACACTGGCAGGTAACCAAAAATGACAGTGCGTCAACACTCACAGTGACCCAAAAACTCACAGTGTACCTCAGAACCCCCACAGCGTAACTCAGACACTGAAAGGGACCTCTGACACTGAAGTGGGATCCAGACACTCCAGTGTACCCAGCACGACAGTGCACCTCAACACGACAGTGTAGCTCAACACTCACAGTGTACCTCAGACACAAAAAGGTCCTCAACCTGAAGAGTACCCAGACACTCACAGTGCCCCTCAGGCACTGACAGTGTACCTCAACCTGACAGTGTACTCAGACACTAACATGTACCTCAAAAACCCGACAGTTACCTCAGACACAACAGTGTACCCAACACGACATGTCCCAGACACTGACGTGTACCCCAACCTAACATGTACCTATGACACTGACATGTACCTCAACATTTACTGTACCTCAACACTACAGTGCCTCGACACGAAGCGACCTCAACACTACAGTGTCCTCAGACACGGGATGTACCTAAGACCGGGTGTGGGTTCCCCGACACGACAGCGTACCTCAACACTTACAGTTACCTCAGACACTTTCGTGTACCTAAGACACTACATTGCCTCAGACACGACAGTACCATAGACTTGACATTTCACCTCAGACACTGCATGTACCCAATACGACAGGTACCCGACACGCAGTGTAAACCCAAAACACTGACATGTACTAGACACTACAGGTCCCCAACACCACATGTCCCAGATACTGACAGGTGCTCAACACTTACAGTGTCCTCAAACCTGACAGTTTAGCTCAGACACTCAAAAGCACCCCCTCCATGTCCTCCACACGAGAGTTACTCAGACACTCTCATGTACCCCAGACTCGACATGTACCTCAGACACTCCCCGTGTACCTCAGACACTCACATGTACCCAAATGGCATTTTACCTCAGACCGACATGTAACTCAGAAAACTGACAGCGTACCTCAACACTTTTTAGTGTACCCCAGACACCAGTGTACCTAAAACACTACAGTGTCCTCAGACACTAAAGGGCCCAGACACTACAGTGAACTCGACACTCAAGTTCCTCAAATAGACAGTGTCCTCAGCACTACTGTACCCAGCACTCACAGTTACCCCGACACTACAGTGTCCTCAACCGACAGTGTACCTCAACACTTCCCCTGAAAAACAACACGCAGTGTACCTCAACCACAGTGTACCTCAGACACTGACAGTGTACCTAGACCGACATGTACCTCGACACACAGTGTACCCCGACACTCACATGTACCCCAACACTACATTCCCCCAGACACTGACAGTGTCCCCCGAAAAACTACAGGTACCTCAGACACTGACAGTTCCTAACCGACATGTACCTCAAAACTTACAGTGTACCCGACACTCACATGTCCCCCCCGCACTACATGTCCTCAACACTGAAAATGTACCTCAAAACCCACAGTTACCTCACACTACAGTGTCCAACCACTGACAGGGCCTCAGGGCACTGCATTTTCCTAACACGGACAGTGTACCTCAGACACTACAGTGTACCCACACTACAGTGTACCTCAGCACTACAATGTGCCCAACACGACATGTACTCAAACACGCATTCCTCAAACACTAACAGTTAATCAAGCCTACAGTGTACCTCAAACACTCCCGTGTAACCTCAAAATCCCCGACAGTGTCCAGACACTGACAGGGGACCCAGACCTTACAGTGTACCTCAGACACGACAGTGTGCCCAGACACTGACAGTGACCTTAGACACTGGCAGTATACCTTCAGACACTGACAGTGTACCTGAACCACAGTGTACCGAGACACGACAGGTACCCCAACACTGACAGTGTACCTCAGACACTTTCATGTCCTCAGACCTGACATATTCCTCAAAACTGACATGTACCTACAAAACTGAAGTTTTCCCCCCAAAACCACAGTGTTCCTCGACACGAAGTTACCCCGACCCATGTACCTCAGAACCCCAGGACCTCAGACCTGACCTTTTTGTTCCAAACTGAAGTTCCCGACACTGACAGTGAAAATCAACCTACAGGGACCTCAACACTCCCAGTTACCCAGCCTGAAGGGACCTCAAACTAAAAGTGCCTCACCTACATGTCCTCAAAACAACAGTTAAACCCACATACAGTGTCCTCAGACACTGACAGGTACCTCAGGCACTGACTGGCCTCAACACTGAAGTGTATTTTAGACACTACGTGTCCTAGACACTGACAGGTTCTCAGACATTACAGGTACCCAGACCGGCCCACATTTACACGTACCCGCCCCCTTTCAGTGTCCCAACACCACCCAGATAACTTTGTCACTGACAGGACCCGACACTCAGTGTACTTTACACCCCAGACATGAACCTGGCACTTTCAGTGTACCTCAGACACTGACAGTGTCCTCAGACACACATTTTCCTCAAAACGCATGTTCCTCAAACTCGAAATTGTACCTCAACCTGAGTGACCCAGAACGAAGTGTACTCAACACTACAGGGGTACCTCAGACCTGACAGGACTCAAAAACTGAAGGTACCCAGAAATGACATTTTTGCCCAGACCGACGTGTATCCCCCAGACCTACAGAAACCCAACACTGAAGTGTTCCCAGACACTGAAGTGTACCCAGACACTACTGTCCCAGGCGACATTGCCTCAGGGCACTGACAGATACTAAAACACTACATTACCAAAACACACATGTCCTAACACAAGGTACCTCAACACGCGTGTACCTCAAACTACGTTCTCGACACTGACATGAAACTAACACTGACGTGGCCTCACATACATGTCCCGTCTGACAAAAGTTACCAGACCCTTTCAGTGTATTCAGACACCCGGAAAACTTATCACTACAGTGTACCTCAACACTCAGGTAACCCCAACACTGGCAAGGACCCGACCCCCACTTTTACCTCAAATTGAAATGTCCCCAGACCGACATGACCTCGAACCCAGTTACCCAGACCGGCAGTTTTAAAATTAGCCAGACAGCAAACCTCAGACACTGGCAGGACCTAACACTGCCCGTGTCCTAACACTACATGTACCTAGACACACAGGTCCTCAACCTACAGTGACCCAGACACTGACAGTTCCTCAACACGCAGTGTCCCAACATACAGTTCCTCAACCTCAGGTACCTAGACACGAAGTGTACCTCGACACCGACATGACCCAGACACTGAAGATTACTCAAACTGAAGTTCCCCCAACACTAAGTGTACCTAACACTGAAGTGATCGCATACATTTTCCTCAGACACTCCAGTGTACCCCAGACCTGAGTGTATTAGAAAAATACATGTTCCTCGACCGACATTTACCCAACACTGGCAGTTACCCAAACACGACATTCCTCAGACCGGCATGAAAATCAGGGGATGACCTGTCCCAAATTTAATGTATCAACACTGCATGTACCTCAGACCCACAGGACCCCAGACATTGACAGTTACCTCAATTTGCTGTCCCAGACACGAAAGTTACCTCAACACTCCAGGAACCCCGCACTGACAGTGTTCCCAAAACTGCAGGTACCCCAACACGCAGGTACCTCAAAATTTCAGTGAAACCCAAATTTTACAGGTCCTCAAACCCACAGTGCCTCAACACGGCAGTGTCCTCAAAACCCGAATGTCCTCAACACTAAGTGACCCAGACACTAAGTACTCAACACTGCATGTACCTCAGACCTACAGTGACCCCAACACGAAGGAACCAAAACGACAGTGTGCTCAGACCTACGTGTACCCCAGACACGACAGACCTAGACACTAAGGAAACCCCAACACGGAGTGTAAAACCCGAAAACTGACATGTGCTCAAAACCCCACAGTGACCTCAACACTACAGTTACCTAACACTCCCCGGGGAAACCTCGACTGCATGTCCTTTACACTAAAGTGAAAATCAGACACTTCCCGGGACCCAGACACTGACAGTGACTAGACCTGACAGTGGACTCAGCACTCCAAAGTGTCTCAAACACTAACAGTGTACCCCAGACACTCAGAGTACCCCAGCCCTACAGTGACCTCAGCACTGCATGTACCTCAGACACTGCAGGTAGCCCAGACATAACTTTGTACCTCAACAGACATGTACCTCAGACACAACAGTTACCCGACCTGCAGTTACCTTTAACCGACAGGTTTCCCAGACACTCATGTACCCATACACTGCATGTTCCCCAGACATCACAGTGTACTAGAACGCAGTGTCCTCAGACCGAAAAGGGACCCCAGACACTTTTCAGTGTACCTCCGACACTGCAGTGCCAAAAAACTGGCTTTTCCCAACACGACCGTACCTCAACACTTACAGTGTATCAACACGCATGACCTAAGCACGACCTTGTGCCTCAGAACTGCAGGACCATAGACATTGCATAAACCCCAACACGACAGGTACCCCGATATGACGTGTACCTCAACACGCAGTGTCCAAAGGGGCACTCAGGTCCCCGGGCATGACGTGTGCCTCAAACTCAATGTACCTCAGAACTGACAGGATAACCCCCAGACACTTAATTACCCAAACGACAGTTTTACCAACACTCAAAAGCACCCAGGCTCCAAGTGACCTCAACACTGGGTGTACCCAACACTCCAGGACCCAGACCGACATGTCCTCAACACTGACATTTCCTCAGACACTCCAAATTACCTCAAACGGCATTTTCCTCAGACCTGCATGAAACTCAGCAGACACGTACCTCAAATTTCATTAAAACCCAAACCCAGTTACCTCAGACCTACAGGACCTCAACATTACAGTGTTTCCTCAGAATAAGTGTACTTTGACACTACAATTTCCAGACAGACAGTGTACCTCAGCACTACAGTGTACCCAGACCCCCCAGTGTACTTCCGAACTCAAAGTGCCCAGACACTACAGTTCTCAAACACTACAGTTTTAAAAATCCGACACCACAGTTTTCCCCCGACACTGCAGGTAAACCCCAGACACCACAGTGACCTCAGACCTACAGTGACCTGAGACAAGGACAATGACCTCAAACTACAGGTACTTCCCCACACTACAGTGACCAGAACTCCCCAGTAAAACCTAAGCACTGACAGTGTCCTAAAAACTGCAGTGACCCAGACACTCACTGTTCCTAGACCGGGCATGTCCCAAACTGACAGTGAACCCCAGACATACAGTTACTTTAGGCACTGACAATGGCCTCAACACTAATTTGCTCAAACACTGCAGTGACTCAAACACCAGTTACCTCAACACTGACATGTACCTGACACTGGCAGTGTACCCCAACCGACAGGTACCCCGACACTTACAGTGTACCCAGACACTGACAGTGTACCTCAGGCACTACTGTGCCTCAGACACGACAGGTAACCAACATGTCCCCCGGTGCCTCAAAACTAAAATGTACCTCAACACTGACGTGTACCCCAAAAACCCAGTGTACCTCAGACACTACGTGACCTCAGACACGAAGTGTTCTCAGACACTGACATGTACCTCAGGAAAATTACAGGACCCCCAACCCCTGACATCACTCCAGACCTGAATGTCCCAGACACTGACATGCAAACCCAAAACACTCAGTTACCTGACACGACAGGTACCTAGACACTACAGTGACCAACCTGACAGGACCAGACACTGACATGAACCCCAGACACTACATGTACCTCAACACACAGTGACCCAAACACGTGCCTCAAAAAAGTGTACCAAACTAAGTTTGCCTCACACGACAGGTACCTCCGACCTTAAGTTTACTCAACACTTCCCGGACCTCAGAACACAGGACCTCAACCGACGGTACTCGACACTACAGTGTACCCAGACACGCAGTTACTAGACCCTGCAGGTCCTCAGACCCCACATTTACCTCAAAACTGGGGCATTACCTCAACACACAGTGACCCAGACACTAAAAAAAGTGTACCCAACACTACAGTGTACCTCAACACTGCATGTCCTCAGACACTGACAGTGTAAACCCCAGACACTAAGTGACCTCAGACACTGCAGTGTACCTCAACCTACAGTGTACCAAAAACACTGACAGTGTTTTTCCTCAGACATTACAGGTACCCAAAACTGACATGTGCTCAGAAACACGACACGTACCTCAGACACACATGTACCCAAAACACTCAGTGGACCTCAACACAAAAAGTGTGCCTCAACCTGACAGGACCTCAACACTTACAGTGTACCTCAGACAAAATCAGGTCCCAAGCACGACAGTGTCCCAGACCACAGTTCCTCGACACTGACAGTGACCCAGACACTCCCTGTACCTCAAAACGGGCCGGACTCAGACACTCCCTGTACTCAGACACTCACAGTGTACCTCAGACACTGTCATGGCCCCCAAAAAACCGGTTCCCCCAGCCTTACTAAACCTCAGACACTGCGGTACCTCCTTGCATGTCCTCAGAACTGACAGTGTACTAGACACGAAAACCCCCCAAAAAGGGGCCCAAACCCCCTGTCCTCAACCCCCCAAATGACAGGACCCCAAACCACGTGTCCTCAAACCAAATTTTCCTCAGACAGACAGTGTCCTCAACACTTCTTACCCAGCACTAATGTACCTCAACACCACATACCTCAACACTGAAGGGTTTTTCCCAGAAAAAACCTCACAAAGACAGGTTAACACTGACAGTGTAAGGGGAAAATGTTCCCCCGGGAAAATGGGTACCCAAACACTCAAGGAAAATTTCAGCCCAAGTTACCTCAGCCCAAATTCCTCAAAGACAGGTTCCCAAACCTGCGGGGAAAATAAAAAAAAAAATCAGTTAACCCAAAAAAAAACTGCATGTCCCTGACCCACAGTTACCCAAATTAATGTACCTCAGAATGACAGTGTACCTCAGAATACATGCCCAACACGACAGTGTCCCAAACTGACAGGGGACCCAGACACTCAGTTCCCCCCGAATGGGGGGAAAAAGTGACCAACCAATGACAGAAAACCCGAGACCCACCAAAGGTACCCCCCACGAAATGTAAACCCCAACACTTGGGGAACCTCAAAAACTCAGTATTTAACCAAAAGGGTTTCCCCACGACATTTTCCCCAAACACTACATGTACCTCAACACGAAGTTAATCGCACTGACATGCCCAACACTGAATGTAACCCCAGCCCCTTTTGCCCCGACCAAGGTTCCCCGACAACTGCAGTGTCCCAGACACTCACGTGTACCCCAACACTCCCGTGACCCAACCGAAGTGACCCAGAAACTACAGTGTCCTCACCTGACAGTACCTCACACATGGGGAAAAACCCAGCACTGCAGTGCCCCACTGCAATTTCCTCACACTGACGTGTTCCCGACACGAAGGATTTCGAACTAAAATAAAAAAAACCGGGACAACCCCCCGACGTGACCTCAACCTTTTTTCTTAACATACCGGCCCCCCAAAAAAATTTCCTAAAACCTAAGCCTTTTACTGACAGTGTACCCAAAAATGGGGTGACCACACCCGTTACTCCACTTACGACCTCGACCTGACAGTGGGGCCCCAACACTACAGTTTCCCCAGACCTTCAGTGCCTCAAACCAAAAATGTACCTCAACACTGAATGACCTCAACACTAAGGGACTCAAAAAGGACCCCAGACACTACATGTACTCAGACACGAATGTATCCCAAAACTGCAGTGTCCTCGACCTGACATGACTCAAAACAAAAAAACCGAAGTGTATTTAGAACGGAAATGACCTCAGACACTGACATGGCCTCAACCTACAGTGTACCTCAGACACGCATTAAACCCAACACACAGGCCCAACCTGACGGCCTAACACTAAAGGCCTAACCGCAGTTACCCAAAACCCAATTTATCCCCTTTACAGTGTCCCCCTTTACCCATGTCCTATAATGACAAGTTCGAACCCTTTCAGTGTACTCAGACACCCCAATTCTTCCTGCAGTTCCTCAGACACGGCATGTACCCAACACTTAAACCTCAGACCTGCATTTTTTATAAATTGTGTCCTCAGACCTGACATGAACCCAGACCCAAATTACCGCAACGGGTGGCATGAATTCACCAACAGAAACCCCAAAACGGCGGACCACCTCCATTTTCCTAACCTCAAAACCCGAGACCCAAGCAGTGTGCCCAAAAGACAGGCCCCCAAAATGACCCGAACAGGCATGTCCCAAACACCTGACCCAGACACAAATGTACCCAGCACTACATGTCCCAACACTGCAGTGTGCCCCAAAACTGACAGTACTTTAAAAAAGTGTTCCCCAAACTGGACCCCTGTACCCCGACATCAGTGACCTCAACCGGGCAGTGTACCCCCAAATTTACGTGTACCTCAAAACCCCGTTTCCAGACACGCAGGGGGGCCTCGACCGGGCAGTGTCCTAAACGGGGAAAAATCAACACTGACAGTGTCCTAAAACGGTAAAAAAATATCGAAAAAGACAGTGACCTCAACACTACAGTGTACCTCAACACTGACAGTTTCAGCACGGGAATGTACCCAGACACTGCCCGGGTACTCGACACGGAGTTAAAAGGGCACTACAGTGTTTCCTCAACCCCCCCAGTTTACCCAACATCCCCGTGTACCTCAAAACATGAAGGTAAATTTGGGAATGCTCACAATTTGAAAACTGCCCTAGAATGAAGGAAACCCTCCCCAAAATTCCAAACTACATTTCCCCCAGACATTGAAGGGACCTCAGAATGAAGTTCCCGACCTGACAGTTCCCAACCTACATGTACCTCAACACTGACATGTAACTCAAACTACTTTTTCTTTAGCACAAATTTCCCCCAAAGGGTTTTCCCAAACGGCCCCAACACCCTTTTCCCCCCAAAAAACCCAAAACCCCAGTTACCTCAGACACGACATTACCCCAAAATACGTGTACCCCAAACGGTACCAGACACTTACAGGTACCTCAAATTGGAAAAAACAGGCATACAAAAGCCCAGCATTTTAATTTTTTAAACATTTCAAGTCCCCCAGAAAATTGACCTAAAACCAAAACCCCCATGGGCCCCCAACCCCGTGTACCCCAAAGACCCAAAAGGGGTTCACCAGAAACGCATGTCCCCATTACATGCCTAACCAAGGCCTCAACACGAATTCCCCGAAAACGACATGGCCCTTTAAAACCGCAGTTACCTCAACAAAACCTAGACACTGACATGAACCCGAACCCAAAAATACCCAGACACGAAGTGAACCCAACCTAATGTACCCAGACACTTACAGTGTACCTCAGACACGACAGTGTTCCTAACCCAGTGTAACCCCCAAAACCCCAAATTTCCTACACTGACGTTTACCTAAACACGAAAGTGCTCAACACCCTTAACCTCAACCGACAGTGAACCCAACCTACTTTACTCAAAAAACGACAGTGTACCTCAAACTGACATGTATCTGAACACTAAAACCCAGACACTACGTGACCTCAGGCACTGACAGTTACCTCGACACTGACGTGACCCAACAAACAGGTTTCCCCTGACAGTTACCTCAGACACTAAAGTGTACCCCCGAATTTAACCGACAGGTTCCCAAAATGGTTCCCCAACACTAAAAGTTACCAAAAAATTTTTCCTCAGACCAAAAAGGTACCCAATACGCATGTCCTAAAAACAGGCCTCAGAAAATACAGTGTACCTCAGACATGGTCCTCAGACAAAACGGTTCCCCAACACCCGGGGCCTAAACCCAGTTACCTCAGACATGGCAGTTACCTAAGACCGAAGGGGCCTCAGACACTGACAGTGTACCCCAACACTCAGGTACCTCAGCACTACTTGTAAACCCCAAAAACTGAAGTGTCCCCAACATGACAGTGGGGTACCTCAGACACGTAGTGGGCCTCAAACATTTTAAATCAGAACAAGGGACCCGACACTGCAGTGTACCCAACCTGACATGTACCCCCAAAACTGACTTACCTCGACACTACGGGACCCAAAAAGGGCCTCAGACACTCACATGACCTCAAGCACTGACAGGTCCTCAACCTGACATTACCCCAAAAACCTTTCCCCAAAACTGACGTGGCCTCAGACCTACAAGGGACCTCAGACACACAGTTACCTCAACACTTTAATTACCTAAAAACCCCCCCCCCCTTTCCCAAAAGAAACCCAAAAAAAGGGAACCTCACACGCAGGTCCCAAACCGAATTACCTCGGCACTCCGTTCCTAGACACGACGGGGACCTCAGAACCCAAGTGTACCCCCCCCAGGACCTCCACTAAAAAACCTCAGACACTACAGTTACTCAAAAACAAGTGGCCTCAAACACTAAAATTAAAAACAAAACTGACATTACCTCACACCACTGTACCCGAACGCGTGTACCCCAGACACTGACAGTGTACCCCACCTTACAGTGTACCTCAGACAGACAAATGCCTCAGACCAAAAGCCTTTAAAATTTTGGAAAACCAAAACACAAAATGTACCCAGACACTGACATTACCAACACTGACATGTACCCCAACACGCAGGAAAAAAAAAAGGGGGGAAAACCCCAAATTCCCAAATGACAGTGTACCTCAACACTACAGTTTCCTCAACAAATACAGTTCCCAACACTGAAGTTTAAACATCTGAAACAGGAAATCAGACACTAAGGGCCCAAAACGACAGTTCCTCAAACCTGAAGTGTACCTCTACATGCAGTAAAATCAGATCAAGGACCTTTAAACCCACAGTGTACCTCAGACCTAAGGTGTACCTCAGAACTAACAGTGTCCCCGACCTAAACCCCCCCAAAAAATTCCTCGGACTACAGTGTTCCCCAAAACTGACAGTTACCCACACTGACGTTCCCCCAGACACTGAAGGATTTTAGCACTGACTTTCCTCAACACTGAAGGGTTTTTCCCCCTTTACGTGACCTCCCGACCTTTTTTCACTTAAAAATTACCCAGCCCCCTTCATTCCTTAAACTCCGAGCTTTTCAGGGGGGTGTCCCAACACTCAGTTTTTTAACCAAATGTAAAACTGGGATTACAACCCAAACTCCTGTGCCTCAAAAACCCCCCCCCTGGTTCCTAAAACCCGTAGGTCCCAACCGAAAAGTACCCAGACCGATTGGACTCAGACACGAAGGTTTCCTCAACCTGCAGTGTACTCAAACACTGAAGGCCCAGCAGCAGGTTCCTCAGACCTGGTGTTCTCAAAACCCGTTACCCAAAACCGAAGTTATCCAAAACATGAGAGTGTACCCCAGACCTGAAGGGGCCTCAGACGCTGACATGCCCAGAACCCCGACATTACCTAAAACCTACAGTTATTTAAAACAAAGGCCTGAACACTAAGGGCCTAGACACTAAGTGTCCAACCTGACATGAACTAACACTGACAGTGTGCCTCGCACACCGTGTATCAAACAAAAACCCCCCAAACCAGACATCAAGTACCCCCAAGTTATCAGACACTACTTACCTCAGAACCCCTGAGGGCCTCAGACCTGGGATTTTTCCCCAAAAAATTGCCCTCAGAATGAATGTCCTCAGACCTGGCAGTTTAACCCAACCTGGGAGTTTTTCACCCAAAAAGAAAATTCCCGCAAACCCCCACCCCCGGGCCCCCAACACCCATGCCTAGACCCCAGGGCCCCCCAAAAATGTCCCAAACCCGAAGTTCCCAAAACCCCCCCCTGCCCCAAAGGGACTGTACCCAACACTGCAGGGAACCCAACACTGCAGTGTCCTCAGAACGACAGGCTTTAACACTGATTTCCCAAAAAGGACCACTGATGCCAAAACATTTTTACCACCAAAAAGGACCCAAAACCCATTTAAAAAAATCAAATTTTTGCGTTCCTAAATTCCCCCGCCTCATAAACCCAAAAAACCCGGGGTTTTTCTCAGCAACAAACCCCCCAATGAAAATTTCCCGAACGCAGTGTCCCCCCCACAGGTTACCTCAGACATGACGGACAGTAGGGCAGTGTACCTCAACACTGCCGGGGTACTCAACCCGTGACAGGGCCCCTTTTCCCCCCGGCTTTACCCAGACACTGGCAGGACCTCAAAATACTTTCCCCCAATCTGCAGGTAACTCAGCAACATGACCCAAATGCAGTTTCCTCGAAACCCGAATGTACCTCAGAAAATTTACCCAAAAACCCGGTTTTCAGAATTTTTATTCCCCAAAAAGACAAAGGGACCCAAATTCAGTGGGAACCCCAAAAAGGGCCCCGACACTGAAAGGGGTTCCCCAATACAGGTACCTCAAACAAACGGGGCCCCAAACTACATGTCCACCCAAGTCCCAAACCAAGGTTCCCGAACACAGGAACTCCCCAAAACTGGGGCAAAAACTTACCGACATTTGTCCCCAAAGGGCGTGCCCCCAAACTGATGTCCCCAACAAAGGTACCTGACACCAGTGTCCCCCCGGGGGATTTAGAACTAGTGCCTCAAAACAGGGTTTGTAATCAAATTTGGGTTAAAAAACCCGGACCCGAATTTCCCCCCCAAACAGGCTGTGGTTTAAAAATAAGGCCTTACATGCGGAAAAAATTTTGAACCAGTGTCCTCCCAAAATTCCCCCCCAACCTCCCCAAATTTTTGAAAAACCCGGTTTCCCACAAAAACTTTCTTACCCAGACATGGAGTGTACCTCAACACTCACAGTGTCCCTCAGACACTGACAGTGGTACCTCCAGACACTGACAGTGTATACCTCAGACACTGACAGTGTACCTCACACACTAGCACAGTGTACCTCAGACACTGACAGTGTACCTCAGACACTGACAGTGTACCTCAGACACTGACAGTGTACCTCAGACACTGACAGTGTACCTCAGACACTGACAGTGTACCTCAGACACTGATCCATTGTACCTCACGACACTCACGTGTACCTCAGACACTGACATGTACCTAGGGGGCACTCAGACACTGACAGTGTAACCTCAGACCTGACAGTGTACCTCAGACACACACATGCTAACCTCAGTACACTCACATGTACCTCAGACACCACATGTACCTCAGACACTCACAGTGTACCTCAGACACTGACAGTGTACCTCTACACTGACAGTGTACCTCAGACACTCACATGTACCACAGAACACTCACAGTGTACCTCAGACACAGCAGTGTACCATCATACACTGACGGAGTGTGTCCCTCAGACACTGACCGAGTACCTCTCAGACCACTGACAGTGTACCTCAGACACTGCAGTGTACCTAAGAACTGAGACAGTGTACCCACAGACACTGACAGTGTACCTCGCATGAATGTAGTTTGGTTATTCCTCTAGAAACTCTCTGTTTTAAATGTAGATTAAATTACTTTAATTTTCTAGGTGAAACTGAATGTGTAATTATACAGTAAAAATTATTATGAGAACTGTGAATATATACAATATTCTGCGCAGTTGTTTATATGTTTGTCTTTGTACTTACGTGTTATTGTTTGTGCTTGTTAGATACTCTCAAGTTACCTTCACTTACCTTAACAATTCGGCAGTTGATCTCAGTTAAATTATATTTTTATATATGTGTGTCCAAGTTTCTATATCGATGAAAAAAATACCTACAAAAAAAAAAAAATTAAATCTCATATCTAAGATTAAAAAACTTTATATTTTTTTTACTCCATTTGTGAACTCGTAGAAACTAAAAAAAAACCAAAATAAAAACTGAACAAAGTGTTATATTTAAAATATACTTTGACACGTTTATTAGTATAAATAAATTTCAAGACAACTGCTTAAATAAGTAATAAAATATATTGCCGAATATAGTATATCTTTCCGATGCTAAATATTTTCCATGCGTTTATTAATACGTATTAGTTAATGTGGTATTTATATATATTTCGAACTTCAGTGGTTGATTTAATCTAAAATCGAAATCATTATATTATGTGCAGGTAAATACTATATTCAAATATTGGTTATTTTTGTTTATAATCTGTTTTAAATGCCAGTTTTTTTTTTTTGTATTTATTTAATATATTACCCTATATAATTTATGTAACCTATGCTAACCTAACTTGTCGTAACCCTAAACGTAACTTGTGTTAACCTACTTTACCTAACCTAACTTAAAAATTGCCTATATAAACCCAACCCGGGAACTGCAAGGAATCTGCAGCAACCAGTCATTGATAACTGGATCTCTTCGCTGGCCGAATGACATTCTACCCATGGATGGGAGGGATCTCTTCGCTGGCAAGAATGACAAGTATTCCCTGGTGGGATGGGATCACTTCGCTGGCAAGATGACCTTAATACCCTGATGGATGAGAACTCCTTCGCTGGCAAGAATGACTGTATGCCCCAGGATAGGGATGGGAATCTCTTCGCTGCAAGAATGACATGTAATATACCCTGGATGGTATGAGATTCTCTTCGCTGGCAAGAATGACGTACACCCTGGATGGGATAGATCTCTTCACTGGCAAGAATGACAAGTATAACCCTGATGGGATGGGATTCTCATCGCTGGCAGAATGACATGAAATACCCTGGATGGGATGAGATCTCTTCGCTGGCAAGAAAGACATTATATCCTGGAATGGGATGTAACTCTTCGCGCAAGATTGACAGGTATACCCAGGATGGGATGGGATCTCTTACGCTGGCAAGAACTGACATGTATACCCTGGATGGATGGGACTCTTCGCTGTCAAGAATGCATGTATACCCTGGATTGGTTGGGATCTCTCGCTGGCAAAGAATGACAATTAATACCCTGGAAGTGGATGGGATCTCTTCGCTGCAAGAATGACATGTATTCCCTGTGATGGGATGTGAGATCTCTTCGCTGCAAGAATGACATGTATATGCCAGGATGGGATGGGGATCTCTTCGCTGGCAAAGAATGCACATGTATAACCCTGGATGGGATGGATCTCTTCGCTGGCAAGAATGACATGTAACCTGGATGGATGGATCTCTTCGCTGGCCAGAATGACATGTATCTCTTTGATGGGATGGGGATCTCTATCGCTGGGCAAGAATGAATGTATACCCAGGGATGGGATGGGATCTCTCGCTGGCGAAGAATGACAAGTATACACCTGGAATGATGGATCTCTACGCTGGCAAGAATGACATAGTATACCCTGGATGGGATGGCAACTCTTCGCTGGCAAGAATGACATTATACCCTGTATGGAATGGGATCTCTTCGCTAGGCATAATGCCAAGTATACCCTGGATATGGATGGGATCTCTTCGCAGGCAAGAATGACAATGATATCCAGGATGGGATGGGCAATCTCTTCGCTGGCAAGAATGACATTATACCCTGGATGGATGGGATCTCTTCGCTGGCAAGAATGACATTATACCCTGGATGGTATGGGGATCTCAACGCAGGCAAGAATGACATTATACCCGGATGGGAGGTGGGATCTCATCGCTGGCCAGAATGAACATGTGTATAACCTTGGATGGGAATTATGATCACTATCGCAGCAATAATGACATGTTATACCCGGATGGTATGGGATCTCTTCGCTGGCAAGATGACATGTTCTACCCTGAATGGGATGGATCTCTTCGCTGGCAAACTGCCATGTATATCCTGGATAGGGATGGGATCTCTTCGCGGCAAGAATGGACATGTTATACCCTGGATGGATGGGGATCTCTTCGCTGGCAAGAATGACATGTAACCTGGATGGATGGTATCTCTTCCGCTGGCAAGAATGACAATAGTATCCGGATGGGAATGGATCGTTCTTCGCTGGCAAGAATGACATGTATCCTTGATGGGATGGGATCTCTTCGCTGGCAAAGAATGACAATGTATACCCTGGCTGGATGGGATCTCTTTCGCTGGCAAAGAATGACATGTACACCCTGGATGGATGGGATCACTTCGTCTGGTCAAGAATGACATAGTATTCCCAGAAGGGATGGGATCTCTTCGCTGGCAAGAATACATGTAAACCCTGGATGGTGATGAGATCTCTTCGCTGGCAAGAATGACATGTATTCCCCTAGATGGATGGGATCTCTTCGCTGCAAGAATGACATGGATTCCCTTGATGGGATGGGGAACTCTTCGCTGGCACGAATGAACATGAATACCCTGATGGATTAGAATCCTCGCTGGCAAGAATGACATGTATTCCCTGGATGGGATGGGATCTCTTCGCTGGCAAGACTGACATGTATTCCCTGATCGGATGGGATATCTCTCGCTGGCAAGAATGAACAATGTAATCCCTGGATGGGATGGGATCTCTTCGCTGGCAAGATGACATGTATAACCTGGGATGGGATGGGATCTTCATCGCTTGCAAGAAATGACATGTATACCCCTGGATGGGTTGGGATCTCGTTCGCTGGAGCAAGAATGACATTTATACCCTGATGGGAATGGAGCCTCTTCGCTGGCAAGAATGACATGTAATACCCCTGGATGGGATGGGATAACTTCGCTGGGCATGAATGCCATTATTCCCTGGATGGGATGGGATCAACTCCGCTGCAAGAATGACATGTATACCCTGGATGGGAAGGGATAACTCTGCAGGCAAGAATGACATGTATGACCCTGTGGAAGGAGATGGGATTCTCGCTGGCAAAGAATGACATGTATACCCTGGATGGGATGGGATCTCATCGCAGGCAAGAAAGACATGAATACCCTGGATGGGATAGAACTCTTCGCTGGAAGAATGACATGTAATACCCAGATGGGAGGGATCTCTTCGCGAGGCAAGAATGAACAAGTAAACCCTTGGATGGGATGGGATCTCATCACTGGCAAAATGATATGTAACCCTGATGGAAGGGATCTCTCGCTGGGGCAATAATGACATGTATATACCTGGATTGGGAATGGGATCTCTTCCCTGGCAAGAATGACATGTAAACCCTGGATGGGAAGGGAAACTCTCCGCTAGCAAGAATGCATGTATAGCCCTGGATGGAAGGGATCTTCTTCTCTGCAAGAATGATATGTATACCCTGGAGATGGATCTCTTCGCAGCAAGAATGAAACAAGAATACCCTAAGATGGTGGGGGATCACTTCGCAGGCAAGAATGACATGTATACCCTGGATGGGATGGGAACTCTTCGCTGGCAACGAATGACATGTATACCCTGGAAGGAAAGGGAACTCTTCTCTGGCAAGAATGATAGTATACCCTGTGATGGGATGGTTCTCATCGCTGGCAAGAAAGACATGTATACCCTGGATGGGATGGGATCACTTTCACTTGCAAGAATGCATGTATAACCACTGGATGGGATGAGATCTCTTCGCTGGCAAGAATGACATTATAACCCTGGATGGAGGGAATCTCCTCGCTGGCAAAATGACATGTAACCCTGATGGGATGGGAAATATCTTCGCTGGCAAGAATACATGGAATACCCTGATGGGATGGATCCCTTCGCTGTCCATAATGACATGTAAACCCTGGATGTGATGGATTCTCTTCGCTGGCAAGAATGACATGTAAACCCTTGGATGGGATGGGATCTCTTCACTGCAAGAATGATAGTAATACCCTGGATGGGATGGGATCTCTTCGCATGGCAAGAATGACATGTAAACCCTAATGGGATGGTATACTTCGCTGGCCATACTGACATGTAAACCCTGATGGGATGGGATCTCTTCGCAGCAAGAATGACATGAATACCCTTGATGGATGGATCTCTTCTTCTGGCAAAGATGAAATGTATACCCTGGATGGGATGGGATCTCTTCGCTGGCAAGAAATGACATGAATACCCTGGATGGATGGGATTCTCTCTCTGGCAAAGAAATGACATAAACCTGGATGGGGATGGGAACTCTTTACGCTTGCAAGAATGACATGTATAAAAACCCTGGATGGGATGAGATCTCTTCGCTGGCAAGAAATGACAAGTATACCCTGATGGGATGGGATCTCTTCGCAGGCAAAGAATGACATGTTACCCCTTGAATGGATGGGATTCTCCTACGCTGGCAAAATGACATGGTATCCCTGGATGGGATGGATCTCTTCACTGGTAAGAATTACTAGTATACCCTGGATGGATGGGATCACTTCGCCGCTGGCAGAATACATGTATTCCCTGTTATGGAAGGGATCATCTCGCAGGCAAGAAAGACATGAAATACCCTGGATGGGATGGGAACTCTTCGCTGCAAGAATGACATGTATACCCTGATGGGATGGGACAACGAAGGAGCTTGTTACTGCAGTTGAGGAGAATCTAAAATAAGGAAGAATTTCGTTATTAAAGACTGGTGGTAAAGGCAGAAACTAGGAAGTACAATAAAATACTGCGATGATTGTACAATGTCAAGCGAGAAACAGTGGAAAGGCAAAGACGGACAGGGGAACATGATATAACAGAACACTCTCTCAGCAAGTATTACACTTAAGCCATAGCACTATAACAAAATTAACCAGTTGAAATTGGTTGCATATGCAGAAAACGTTAATGCAGCAATAAAACGAGACTCAGGACATGCCTGCCGAGAGTTATAATCATTGTTCCACGGTGAAGGATACGAAGGAAGGAGAACAGGGTGCGCTGGTGCATCTGAGAAAGCTTGAACGACCGTCAAATAACAGTTATTAGACCTGAAGAAACAAAGGCAGAGTTTGCGTAAGGAGATATTAAATAGACCCCAAAACTTGAAAGCAACAAATAAGACTACGTTGGGAAGTAACAGTTAAGACTTCATGGAATGAATATGTAGTAAATAATGTAGATTTTATTTCGGCCAGTTTGGATATAACCTTTGACAGGACTCCTAGAGTTTATCCAGGAATTATTTTTAAATGACTTATAACAGACTAAGTTTACTCTACTCTGACAAGCAGCAAACCCTCTTATATAATGTAAGAGTTTACTCTACTTCAGACAACAGGCAACCCTCTTTATAAAATGTAGAAGAGTTTCTCCTACTTGTGACAAGCAGGCAACACACTATAAAATTAGAGAGTTACTTCTGACAAGCAGGGCAACCCTCTTATATAATGTAGAGGAGTTTACAGCTACAAGCAGCAACCCTCCTTATATAATGCAGAGAGTTTACTTCTGACAAGCAGGCAACCTCTTATATTAATGTAGAGAGTTTAACAGTGATGAGTATTCTCTGACAAGCAGGCAACCCCCTCCCCCCCCCTTATATAATTTAAAGTTTACTCTACTTCTGACAAGCAGCAAACCCTCTATATAATGTAGAGAGTTTAACTTCTGGACAAGCAGGCAACCCTCTTATATAATGGAGAGAGTTTACTCACTTCAGACAAGCAGGCATCCCTCTTATATAATGAAGAGGAGTTCTCTACTCTTCTGACAATCAGCACCCTCTTATATAATGTAGAGATTTCTCTACTTCTGACAGCAGAAGGCAAACCCTCATATATAATGTAGAGATTTATTCTCTACTTCAGACAAGCGGCAACCCTCTATATTAAATGTAGAGAGTTTTACTCTACTTCTGACAAGCAGGCAACCCTCTTATATAATCTAGAGATCACCTAAGAGTTAGGCACAAGATCCTAAAAATCTATAAATGTTTTATTACTGTTGAATGTACGATAACAGATAATGCTGCTGAAAGTACGGAGTCTCTCGCTAGGCCGATGAAATTCGACATGGAAGAAACACTTGGCAACAGCAAAGCGAGATATTTTGTCCAACTGTTATAGCTCAAAGATTTACAAATGATAGCGTAGAGAGCTGACAACAATGACATTTCCTGAATACTGAACAAGCTGACTTTAACACAAATAACCCGCCATAAAAGAGAGAAGCTACCACTACTTTTCGGTCCGACTTGGACCATTGACAAAAGTCATAGACCTTTGGTCAATGGTCCAAGTCGGACGCGAAAGTCGTCGTAAGCTGACACTCTTTTATGTGCGTTAATTTGTTGTATCGTTCCAGTCACGGAATTAGGTGTCCTTTTTGGTTATTTCTATAAGCTGCCTATAGAATATATACTGTATACAACTAGCGAATTAAGATAAATACAAAAATAATCCCAAGTAGATGAATAGCATACTAAACCATATTGTTAGGCGCATTAATAAAGAAAAGGACACCATAAAGCCAGATATGATTCATAAATAAAATAGAGGTGTGCATGCTATGAGTATGTTAAATTTTACACGGCGTATGTCACACTCCATGTAAGGCTGCCTCCCCTCCAGCGAACCAAGGTGCTAAGGTTTAACGATCAATAGGGAACATGGTTACCCGAGTTAAATCCGTACCGTGGTTCATAGCCAATCACGAGACAATCCAACCAAAGCCGAATGCAACGTGGGTTCACTTTGTGTACGCGAATTGACAGACTTGGTTGAGCTACTGGCTGAGGCATGGTGCATCCTCTCATAGGATCTGTTTCACCATCTTTTACCCACTGTGTGGTACACTTACTATCAAACCTCTGGTACATATTGTACATTGTATAGATAACTGTCCAAAATATATTTGTTGAAGGAAAATAGAAGGTGATATACTATTGCGGAGTTTTGTTTGTACGTAATACCTCCCTGGTGGCTGCTGTCTTACCAACCTACTACCACAGGAAGGTAGAACCTTCCCTGGTGGCTGCTGTCAACCAATCAACTACACAGGAATGTAGTACCCCCTGGGTGGCTGCTGTCAAACGAACCAACACCCAGTATGGTAGTACCTCTCTGTGGCTGCTGTCAACCAACCTACTACCACATATGGTAGATACCTCTCTGGTGGCTGCTGTCTACCAACCAACAACCACAAGGAATGGTAGATACCTACACTTGGGTGGCTGCTGTACTACAACCTACTATCACAGGATGGTAAGTACCTCTCTGGTGTGGCTTGCTGTCTAACCAAACGCTACCACAGGATGGTAGTACCACTCTGGGTGGCTGCCTGTCCCTACCACCTACTACCACAGATGGTAGTACCTCCCTGTGGCTGCAGCTGCTGTCACCAAACCCAACAACCACCAGGAAAAAAACTGGAAGTACCTCTCTGGGTGGTCTGCTGCTACCACCTACTACCACATGAATGTAGTACCTCCCTGGGTGGCTGCTGTCTACCAACCAACTACCACAGGATGGTAGTTACCTTCTCTGGGTGGCATGCAGTCTACCAACACACCTATACCACAGGATGGTAGTACCTATCTCAGGGTGGCTGCTGTCTACCAAGCCACTACCACAGGAGGTAGTACCTCTCTGGGTGGCTGCTGTCTACCAACCTACTACCCACAGATGGTAGTACCTACCCCTGGTGGCTGCTGTCTACCACCTAACAACCACAGGATGGTAGTACATCCTGGGTGGCTGCTGCTACCAACTACTACCACAGGATGGTATACATCTCTGGGGTGGCTGCTGTCATACCAACCTACAACCACCAGGATGGAGTACCTCCCTGGTGGTTGCAGTCTACCAAACACTACTACCAACAGATGGTAGTATAACCTCTCAGGGTGCTGCTGTCTACCAACCTACTACCACAGGAGGGTATACCTACCTCCCTGGGTGGCTGCTGTTCTACAACCACTAATCACAGTGATGGTAGTACCTCTCTGGCGAGGCTGCTGTCTACCACCCTACTACACAGATGGTATACCTCTCTGGTGGCTGCAACTACCGAACCTACTACCACAGGAATGGTAGTACACTCTCTGGGTGGCTGCAGGACTACCAACCTATCTACACAGATGGTAGTACCTCTTTCCCTGGGTGGCTGCTGTCTACCAACAACTACCACAGGATGGTAATACCTCTCTGGGTGGTATGGCCTGTCTACCAACCTACTACCACAGGATGGTAGTACCTCCCTGGGTGGCTGCTGTCTACAACCTACTACCACAGGATGGTAGTACCTCTCAGGGAGGCTTGCTGTCTAAACCAACCTACTACCACAGATGGTAATTACCTCTCTGGTGGTGGCTGGTCTACCAACCAACAACCACAGGATGGTAGAACCTCACTGGTGGCTGCTGTCCAACCAAACCTACTACCATAGGATGGGTAGTTACCTCGCCAGTGGTGGGTGGCTGCTGTTCTACCAACCTACTACCATCAGGAGGTATACCTCTCTGGGTGGCAGCTGTCCTACCCACCAACTACCGACAGGATGGTAGTACCGTCTCTTGGGTGGTTGCTGTCTACCAACCTACAAACCACAGGATGGTAGTAAACCTCTCTGGTGTGCTGCTGTCACCACCTACTACCACAGGATGGTAGTTACCTCTCTGGGTGGTGGCTGTCTACAACGCTACCTACACAGGAATGGTAGTACCTCTCTGGGTGGCTGCCAGTCTACTACCAACCTACTACCAGACAGGATGGAAGTAACCTCTCTGGGTGGTGCAGTACTACCACCCAACTACCACAGGAATGTTAGTAAACCTCTCTGTATGGCTGCTGTCTACCAACCTACAACCACAGGAAGGTAGTACCTCTCAGGTGGTGGCATCTACCAACCTACTACCACAGTATGTAGACACCCCAACCTCTCTGCGGGCTAGCTGTCTACCACCAACTACCACAGGATGGTATACTCTCTGGGTGTGGCTGTCTACCAACCTACTACCGCACAGTAATGGTATACCATCCCAGGGTGGCTGCTGTCTACCAACCTACAATACCACAGGATGGTAGAACCTCTCAGGTGTGGTTGCTGTCAAACCATCTACTACCACAGATGGTAGTACCTCTCATGGGTGGATTGCTGTCTACCAATCTACTACCACAGGATGGTAGTACCTCACTGGGTGGTTGCTTCTAATCCGAACTACTACCACCAGGATGGTAGTACCTCTCGGGGATTACTGACCTACCAATTCTACTACCACAGGATGGTTAGTACCTTCCCTGGGTGTAGCAGACCTACCAAACCCTACTACCACAGGATGGTTAGTACCTTCCCTGGGTTGGCTGCTTGTCTACCAACTACTAACCACAGAGGATTGTAGTACCCTCTGGGTGGTTGCTGTCTACCAATCTACAACCACGGATGACAGTACCTCTCCTGGGTGGTTACAGTCTACCAATCTACTAGCAAAGGATGGGTACCTCTCTGGAGACTGCTTTCTACCAACCTACTACCACAGAGATGGTAGTACCTCTCTGGTGGTATTGCTATCTACCAATCTACTACCACAGGATGGAGTACCTCTCTAGGTGAGTTACTGACTACCAATCAACTACCCAAGGGAAGGTAGTACCTCTCCTGGGTGGCTGCTGTTACAACCTACTACCTACAGGATGTGAGTACCTCTCTGGGTGGGCTGCTGTCTACTAATTCTACTACCCACAGGAGGAAGTACCTCTCTGGATGGTTACACTGTCTACCAATCTACTACCACAGGAAGGTAAAGTACCTTCTCTGGGTGGCTGCTGTCCACCAACCTACTACCACACATGGTAGACCTCTCTTGGGTGGTAGCTATCTACCAATCTACTACCGACAGGATGGTAGTACCCACCTGGGTGGTTCCTGTCTACCAACCTATCAACTAACCACGGGAGGGAAGTACCCTACTCAAGGGTAGCTGCTGTTTACCAGCCTACTACCACAGATGTAGTACCTCTCTGGAGGTTTGCTGTCTACAACATACTACCTCATGTATATATTATATAAAATATATACATATATTATATATATATAAATATATATATATATATATATATATATATAATATATATATATAAATATATAATATATATATATATATATACATAAAGTATATATAATAATATATATATTATATATATATAACAATTATATAGATATTATATATAAATATATACGCGCTTGCCGGCGTGGAGGATGACCAGGTGTGTGGTGCTCTTACATTCTGTTTGTAAACCAGAACCAACATTGGTTTACGCGACCATTCCATCTGTATCAGTGAAAGTGCAGTGAGCTTGATTGGATTTGGGAATAGCGGTGGTGAGGGAACCAGGCAGTGGATGGTGATGGAAGGTTTCGTATTTACAATCTGTGATCTGGCCGGTGGTCGCGGGGTATGGGGAGGGAAGAATGGAGCCGCCCACGACACGGTCATTGGATATGAACAGAAGAACAGCCTCTGTTAATAGTGTGAGCATGGTGATTAGTGTGCAAATGGCTAGGATTTTTTTCAAATGGAATCAATAAGTGAATAACAATTAGCAAAAGTTAGTCAGTGATTGTAGCGTCCTTGAGCGAACACACAGGGCCACTTCCCTCCCCCCTCCCCCATCCAGATCCCCTCCCCTCATCCCAGCCTAGGCCCACAGACTTCCGACCAAGGGTGTTGCCGTTTAGTAGTGCCCCACCAATTACAAGTTCCGCCGCTCGCTACTTCCCCACCCTCATTTACCCCCATGCATCCATGCTGCCCATCACCCGCACCCCCACAGCTGGCGCCCTCCCGCCCCACGATAACAGCAATGTCACAAGTAGGTCGTGGGTTCCCAGGAATCTTTTCACGACAGAGCCAAAGCTGTCGTAACACGAGGCATCCTGCCGGGTGTCCACAGGAATGTGCACTCAATCCCACATCTCTGGCAACATCCTGCACACAAATGGAGATGACTAGGCTCCAGGAGACTCAAATGAGAAACAACCAACAGCCTCCCCTCACAACAGGCTGGACAGCTACCGTGACTTCTACCTCTACAGAGGACCTGAAATCTGCAGTCAAATTAACATCCACTCCCAGGACTCTGACACCTCCCCCAAAGCAGCTGCCCTCACGCTGCTAGCAAATTCACTGAACCTTCTTTCTGAAGAAGTCAACGATGCTCCTTCAAACAACAAATCCAGCACAACTTGCTGCTTTTGGCAATGCCTGTTGGGACTGTCCACAAGTAGGGGACAAGTCTCTAGCAACACCTGTTTTATTGAAGGGCAATAAATGCAGTCCCAAGGATACAACCTCGACCGTCTCCCCCCACGACAAACACCCGCCGGGCAAATGCCAACAACAGGACACCGAGCCCGACACCTCAAAAATCATAGCCCAAATTATCAAAAAAAAATAGAAGAGGGTGAATACTATAGGAGCTCTGAGAACTTATAACCAACCAGTGAGGATACCATCGCTCCCAAGGACGTCAGTACGCACAAGCTCTGAAGGACAAACATCCACCCAGGGCTACCCAGACCAACATTGAACTCCCTGACATTGCAGCAGGCGAAGAAACATCTTAACTTACAGGAAGCAGATTGTAGAAAGCTGCTATGACATTTTCACAGGAGTTCAGCAGAGGTTACACCGGTTTATTAAGGCCTCAACACTTAACAACAAATACTCAATCCAGCACTTGGTGGAGGTTCAGAGAGGCTGGCTGTCTTAACACACCAAATTGTTCCACCTGTGCCTGCTGGCGGTGTCCCAGAGGCCATCAGACCCTTTTTCTTTGGTGCCTCATTGTGTGCCCTCCGGAAAAAGGATGGCGGAATCAGGCCCATTGCAGTGGGTAACACCCTTCGGCGCCTAGTCGCCAAGGCTGCAGTAAGAAGGGTGAGTCAAGAGGCTGCTGCAATGCTGAAACCAACTCAGCTCGGTTTCGGCGTTCAACAGGGCTGTGAAGCAGCTGCCCACGCAGCACGAGTATATATCAAAAACATATCCTATGAAAAAGCCTTGGTCAAATTGGACTTTGCCAATGCTTTCAACTCAGTCAGAAGGGATGCTGCTCTCCAAGCAGTTTATAGAAACTTCCCTTCCCTTTATCCCTTCATAGAATCGTGTTATAGTGTGACTTCCAAACTATTGTTTGGGGACCATGAAATTGACTCGTGTGAGGGCGTGCAACAGGGGGACCCTCTCGCCCCTTTCTATTTTGTTTGGTCATCAAGGAAGTCACGGAGGCACTCTCCAGCGAGCTCAATATCTGGTTCCTGGACGGCAGTACCCTGGCTGGCACAACAGAATCTCTCCTGGAGGACATCAGTAAAATTAAAGACATGGGAGAAAGCCTGGGCCTTTCTTTAAACCCCACCAAATGTGAAATAGTTTCTACCAATCAACAGATGATCCAGAATATTAGTGCCGTTTTACCAGGAGCACGAGCCATTGATCCAGCCAATAGCACTCTCCTCGGTGCTCCTCTGGGTCCAATGCCTCGATCTGATCCTAGGAAAAAAAGTCTCAGACCTCCGGACGATGGAAAGCAGGATGAAAGACATTGACACACATGATGCCTTCTACCTACTCACCAGGTGCCTGTCAACCCCAAAACTTACCTATTTTCTGAGATGCTCCCCAGTCTTCAGCAGTCCAAAACTCAAGGAATATGACTCTCTCCTGAAGGCCATGCTAGAGAGTGTATTGAATCTTTCCCTTGACGATGGACAGTGGTTGCAAGCCTCACTTCCGGTCAGGTCTAGAGGGCTAGGAGTACGCAGATCCTCCCAGATTGCTCTACCAGCTTTCCTATCCTCTTCCATTGCATCAAACGAGTTGATAAGAAAAATTCTTCCTGGCACCCTCAGTGACTCAGCAGGAATAGAAGACCCTAGCTATGTCAGTGCCATCACCGAATGGGAGACTCTTGCTGCTCCAGCACCAAACCCTAGTGCAGCACTGGCTCACAAACAGTCAAGCTGGGATAGCCCAATTGCTGAAAAGGTGCTTGCCAACATGCTCAGGGCTGCAACATCAGATAGGGAGATTGCCCGTCTCCAGGCTGTGAGTGCACCTCACTCCGGGGACTTCCTCCAAACAGTTCCCATATCGGCAATGGGAACGCGACTCGACCCTAAGACCCTCCGTATTGCAGTGGATCTGCGCCTTGCTGCCCAAATCACACAGAATATATGTGTATTTGCGGCGAAGTGCAAGCAGACCAATACGGTCTACATGGTCTTAACTGTTCCAAAACCAAGGGCTGGCATACAAGACACAATGAGGTCAACGACATCATTAAGAGAACCCTTGCTACAGCTGGATGCCCTGCCGAGAGGGAGCCACGATCACTTGCAGCAAACAATACCCACAACCCAGCAAACCGCCCCTACGGGATCACCATCTATCCTTTGAAGAATGGCAAGCTCTTAGCATGGGACTATACCTGTGTGTCCACACTGGCTGACACCTATATCCATCACAGTGTGGGGCGACAGGGATGAGCTGCTGACCACAGGGAGGAGTACAAGATCAGCAAGTACAGGGACATTAGCCAACAGTATCAATTTGTCCCAGTGGGATCAGAGACCTTGGGATCATGGGGAAAAAATGCCACACGTTTCCTTAAAGAATTGGGTTCCAGACTCATCGACACCACCAGGGACCCAAGGGCAGCCACTTTCATGTTCCAGCGCCTCAGCGTCGCCCTCCAGAGGGGAAATGCTTGCTGCATACTTGGCTCACTTCCAGCCTCGGAGGAGCTGGAAGAAATTCATCATCTTTGATACATTGTGCCATTGTATTCATGTTTATGTATTTTTCTGTCAAATGTATTTTGTTTATTAATAAATGTTCACATAGAATAAAAAATATATAGGGGGTGGTAGGAGAAGAAAATATTCAAACAGCTCGGGGGGAACCTTGAGTTTTCTCTGAGGTACGTTTATTGTCTTCTCTGAGAATGAGGGTCCCCCATTCCAGCTATAGAGGTGGTACTTCCCTATATTTTATATATATATATATTATATATATATATATATATTATATTATTTATATATATATATATTATATATATATATATATATATATATATATATATATATATATATTATAATATATATTATATATATATATATGAATGAAAGCTGAAAATTTACCCTGAATTAAAAGGCTAATAAAAAATTATGTACATATTTTAAATCAAGCTTTAGTGAAAGATGACAAATTTTAAACAGGATTTTAGGCAATTGATATTTTATATATTTGAAGGAGTTAAAGCTTCAAGCATCACTAAGTTGGTTTTGTAGGAAGTCAGTGATCACTGGTAGTGTTGTGTATATACTGTACATGGTAAGACACTATGCAACAGTTAGGAATCTTTATTTCGAAACGTTTCGCCTACACAGTAGGCTTTTTCAGTCGAGTACAGAAAAGTTGATAGAAGCAGAAGAGACTTGAAGACGATGTAATCAGTCCATCACCCTTAAAGTTTTGAGGTGGTCAGTCCCTCAGTCTGGAGAAGAGCATTGTTCCATAGTATATTGTTTCATACTATGGAACAATGCTCTTCTCCAGACTGAGGGACTGACCACCTCAAAACTTTAAGGGTGATGGACTGATTACATCGTCTTCAAATCTCTTCTGCTTCTATCAACTTTTCTGTACTTGACTGAAGAAGCCTACTGTGTAGACGAAACGTTTCGAAATAAAGATACCTAACTGTTGCATATGTGTCTTACCTAACAACCTGTCGGTATTTTATACCATTTTAATGTTCATACTGTACATAACACAAACTGTATACTGACAGCAGCTCTCAGCTATTTTGCCTGACATTATCTTCTGACAGTCAGACAAAACACCCAGAACTCACCACGTGGAGGTGGCTGCTCAGAGTTCCTTTTTTTTTTTTTTTTTTTTTTTTTTTTTTTTTTTTTTGTGTGTGTGTGTGTGTGTGTGTGTGTGTGTGTGTGTGTGTGTGTGTGTGTGTGTGTGTGTGTGTGTGTGTGTTTGTGTGTGTAGAGGCGTTGGTGGCTATTTACCGGTGTCCGTCACTCAGCACGCTAATACTCTTGAAGCCACGTTACTCTGGTAAAATGACGAATTTACCGGTGTTTCGGTACTTTTCTGTCACAGTCACTCCTCAATTCTTCTGTTTCTGTCTTGCCAATCGTTTTGGTTTCTTACGAGGACGTGCAAGATATTTTTTGAAATAAAGAACAAAATTTTGGTCTTTTAGGAAATTAATGCCTAGGTTGACATCGAAATTAATTGCTTTATGAAAGTCGGTACAGTGACTTGTCCAGCGGCGGTTGTTTATCAATATTGGAACTGGTCTGTTGGTGGTAATCAGCTCTTCCAACGATGTTCCAGTCCAAGTCTGAAACTCAACGGTTTCTTTTTGTGGTTCCAGCTGAGAAAGTTGATCAGGACTAACGAAGTCAGGGTTCAACACTCACCATAGTCTGCCTGTGTCTAGAAGGGCTTCTGTTTTGTGACCAAAGACTTCGCAGGGGATAGTGAGAAACTTGTCGAAATTGCCGTCTTCCTTTTTCGCGTTGAAGTGGAGACGGCATCCTGACCGAGACAAGGTAAGTGCAGCATCGTGTTGTCCTAGAAAGTCTCTACCGAGTACGTTTACGCCTCTGTCGGAGACATGAAACTCATGGCGCATTACTGCGTTGGAGATCTTGATGTAAAGTTTTATTGTTCCAGTGAACTTGCATGTTTTCTTTAGAGTATCGACTACATTGAAAACATTGTTATAGTTGATAAATTCACTAAGCCCAGTATCATGGAGCATTTTATCGTCAATAGCGGAGAGGTGTGATCCAGAATCAATGAGAAAGTCAACTTTCACAAGTCCGTTAACAGTTGCGGTGCAGTAGGGATGACCAAGGTCGGTCTCGGGGAGCACCAGAGAAATTCTCTTCATATCCATTTGGAAACACTTCGATCAATAGGTTACAAGAATAATTTTTACCTTTTAAATTTTTTATGCTATTTGACTGTTAAATAGTGAGGAACGTTGATGGTGTAAGAGTTACAATATTGGTTCAATAGATTCCAAGAACAATTCTCACCTTTTTAATCTTTTATGCTATTTGTCTGTTAAATAGTGAGGAACGTTGACTGTGTAAGATTTACAATATTCTATCAATAGAGTCCCAGAACAATTCTTACCTTTCTAATTTATGCTATTTGACTGTTAAATAGTGAGGAACGTTGGTGGTGTAAGTGAAGTGTAGTGAAAATGAAATGTGATAATGTAGCGAAGATGAACTGTGATGGTCTTAGTGATGTGTAGTGAAGATGAACTGTGGTGTTAGTGATGTGTAGTGAAGATGATCTGTGATGGTCTTAGTGATGTGTAGTGAAGATGAACTGTTGAAGATTGAGACACTTATGCAGCATATGGGAATCTTTATTCAGGAAACGTTTCGCCACACACTGGCTTCATCAGTCCAATACAAAGAGGAAGGCGTAAGGAGAGGAGGAGTATGAGGTAATCAGTCCCTCAGCCTGGAGTCGATGTGTTCAGTCCATCAATCTTGTAGAATGTACAGCATAGATCAGATCGGACTCACAGGTAAGGACCCACAAGGGGCGAGGGGCAAGTGGGGACAGTGCGAAGAATAGACGGTGAGAGGAATGTCTTGAGTCGAAGAGAGAAGAGTCAGGACTAAACCCAACTGCTAAGCCTGGATAAACAATAACGAAGACGACATAGAAGACAGCAGGAACTCTGGAGGTGCTGATTGCAACTTGCTGGATGGAAGATTGCTGCATCTTGATGTTGATTGGCGGCTGGCAGAAGCTGGAGGCGTGGTCAAGGGAGGCTAGCTCTTGATTGGTCAGTGGTCGTTTAATTGTGAATCAGGAGTTACTTCATTTCTTCAGTGATGGAGGCATTCCTTATGTTGTGCAGATGTTGGAAGGAAACGATGAGTAGTCTTGTAATCTTGGGTCGAAATGCTGGGTCGGCTTGCAACTGGTCAAGGGTCATCCTGAGTGTAGTGAAGGAACAGTGGGATCCTTTACGATTTGTAAACTTGACTGTTCTGTCGTGTATTTTCTCGTACAAAGTGTCGACATTCATGGTGGGTTCTTGGTCAGGAGTCGTATAAAAAGTTATATCTTTCCAGTGCAGGTATTGATCTCGATGTTGGTCTGCTGTATGAATACGTCGAGTGATGGCTGGAGAGGTTTTTGTTGGTGGTTGCAGCATTGAAGGTTCTTTCAATGTTGGTGTCTCCACTAGAGAGGGTGTAGAAGACTGTGGTAGAATCGTGGCTTCTGATTGGTCCATATGAGTAGTGGTGAGTGGAGGTACGCCGCCACGACGAGCCAATCGACGATTAGGAGGCGATCGACGAATAGTAGGCGTTTTAGTGACGTCACTAGTTGTTGGAGATGTTGGAGCTGCTGGCTCAGAGGTGGTAATTAGGTCCTTGGTGAATTTTAGTATTTCTTCCGAAGGTGGAGATGCTGGGAATATAAATGATGGCATATTATTTAATGCAAATAACTCGTTGATGGTAGAGTAAAAGGTTCCAGGTACAGCCATGTTCTGCATGTGAGCGTATAGTAGACAATGTGGTTCTTGGTTACGTCAATTTGGAGAGTTGATGATGGTGGAGGCGGGTGAGTAGATGCTTGAGTATTTTTTTGTGTTGTTGTATTTTGCAGTTGCTGTTTACTTTGTATGTTGCTGTAGATTTTTTCTTTGTGCATTTGTGTTTTCTTCAATTTAACTTCCTTTTTGGGAAATTTTGCTGCATTGTATGTGGTCGTTACTTTACGTTTAAATGTTGTTTACTGTTATTATTTTTGTGATGTATTTCTGAGGTATTTTCCAGTGTTTGACTTCATTGTTTATCACTGACTCTTGTTTGACATAAGGTGGCATCCATTTTTCTTATCATCATTAACAACTTATTGCCAAGCTCTTTGCAGTGATAATTATGATTTGAAAACGAATTATTGTGTTAAAATTTAATTGCACTTAGTTAAGTAATATTTACAAGCGTTTGAAGCGTGTCAGAATGAACAATGTTTTGTTTTATTTCTTATTAGATTTAAAAGCAATTTTATTTTTGACATCTTATAGGGAGACAATGATGTATTTCAAGAACAAAATGTTTGTTTTTACTTTTTAACATTTTATTTGTGTTCATTTTTCTGTGCTAGCTTTTGCTGTTTTTTGTCAAAAATACTTTTCCGGGAATTTTTTAAATTTGTGAACAATTTCACACCTTTGTCATCACTGTCTTTTTGGGTTTAACATTAACTACTAATGTCTTAATATTATTATTGTATATGTATACTACATTACTGACTGCTGGATAATACAAGTGGACAAAAATTTGTATAAAAATACTGACTGCTGGATGCCACAAATGGTTAACGAGTATAATACAATACTGCATGCTTGACAGCTTTAATTCCTGCTGGAAAACATTACTGCCTGCTGGATAACATTACTCCCTGCTGGTTAACATTACTGCCTGCTGGAAAACTTTTACTCCCTGTGGATAACATTACTGCCTGCTGGATAACATTACTGCCTGCTGGAAAACATTACTGCCTGCTGGATAACATTACTGCCTGCTGGAAAACATTACTGCCTGCTTGAAAACTTTTACTGCCTGCAGGATAATTACAAGTGGACAATAATGTTTACTAAAATACTGCCTACTGGATAACATTACTGCCTACTGGATAACATTACTGCCTACTGGATAACATTACTGCCTACTGGATAACATTACTGCCTGCTGGATAACATTACTGCCTACTGGATAACATTACTGCCTACTGGATAACATTACTGCCTGCTGGATAACATTACTGCCTACTGGATAACATTACTGCCTACTGGATAACATTACTGCCTACTGGATAACATTACTGCCTACTGGATAACATTACTGCCTGCTGGATAACATTACTGCCTACTGGATAACATTACTGCCTGCTGGATAACATTACTGCCTACTGGATAACATTACTGCCTACTGGATAACATTACTGCTGCTGGAAAACATTGCCTATGGATAACATTATGCCTGCTGGATAACATTACTGCCTACTGGATAACTTTTACTCCCTGCTGGATAACATTACTGCCTACTGGATAACATTACTGCCTACTGGATAACATTACTGCCTACTGGATAACATTACTGCCTACTGGATAACATTACTACCTGCTGGATAACATTACTGCCTACTGGATAACATTACTACCTGCTGGATAACATTACTACCTGCTGGATAACATTACTGACCTACTGGATAACTTTACTACCTGCGGGAAATAACATTACTCCCTATGGTAACATCACTGCCTGCTGATAACATTACTGCTGTGGATACATTACTGCCTGCTGGATAACATTACTGCCTGCTGGATAACATTACTGCCTGCTGGATAACATTACTACCTGCTGGATAACATTACTGCCTACTGGATAACATTACTGCCTGCTGGAAAAACATTACTGCCTGCTGGATAACATTACTGCCTGCTGGATAACTTTACTGCCTGCTGGATAACATTACTGCCTGCTGGATAACATTACTGCCTGCTGGATAACATTACTGCCTGCTGGATAACATTACTGCCTGCTGGATAACATTACTGCCTGCTGGATAACATTACTGCCTGCTGGATAACATTACTGCCTGCTGGATAGCATTACTGCCTGCTGGAAAAACATTACTGCCTGCTTGATAACATTACTTCCTGCTGGATAACATTACTGCCTGCTGGATAACATTACTGCCAGCTGGATAACATTACTGCCTGCTGGATAACATTACTGCCTGCTGGATAACATTACTGCCTGCTGGATAACATTACTGCCTGCTGAATAACATTACTGCCTGCTGGATAACATTACTGCCTGCTGGATAACATTACTACCTGCTGGATAACATTACTGCCTGCTGGATAACATTACTGCCTGCTGGAAAACATTACTTCCTGCTGGATAACATTACTGCCTGCTGGATAACATTACTGCCAACTGGATAAAAATTACTGCTTGCTGGATAACATTACTGCCTGCTGGATAACATTACTGCCTGCTGGATAATATTACTGCCTGCTGCATAAATTACTCCCTGCTGGATAAAAATTACTGCTGCTGGATAACATTACTACCTGCTGGATAGCATTACTGCCTGCTCGATAACATTACTGCTGCTGGATAACATTACTGCTTGTGGATAACATTACTACCTGCTGGATAACATTACTGCCTGCTGGATAACATTACTGCTGTTTGTATAACATTACTGTTTGCTGGTAACATTATGCCTGCTGGATAACATTACTGCCTGCTGATAACTTTACTGCCTGCTGGATAACATTACTCCCTGCTGGATAACACACCTGCCTGCGGGGATAACCTTACTCCCTGCTGGATAACATTACTGCCTGCGGGATAACGTTACGCCTGCTGGATAACATTACTGCCTGCTGGAAAACCTTACTGCCTGGGGATAACATTACTACCTGCTGGATAACTATCCCTTACTGTGATAACATTACTGCCTGCTGGTTTAAACATTACTACCTGCTGCATAATTATTACTACCTGCTGGATAACATTACTGCTTCCCTGGATAACATTATGCCTGCTGGATAACATTACTCCCTTTGCTGGTTAATATTACTACTTGCTGGAAACCTTACTGCCTCTGGACTACATTATACCTGCTGAATTACATTGCTGCCTGTGGATACATTACTGCCTGCTGATAACATTACTTCCTGCTGGATAACATTACTGCATGCTGGATAACATTACTGCCAGCTGGAAAAACATTACTGCCTGCTGGATAACATTACTCCCTGCTGGATAACATTACTGCCTGCTGGAAAACATTTACTGCCTGCAGGATAACATTTTTCCCTGCTGGATAAACATTACTACCTGCTGGATAGCATTACTGCCTGCTGGATAACATTACTGCATGCTGGATAACATTACTACCTGCTGGATAACATTACTGCATGCTGGATAAAAATTACTACCTGCTGGAAACATTACTGCCTGCGGGATAACATTACTGCCTGTGTATAACATTACCCCTGCGGGGATAACATTACGCCTGCTGGAAAACCCATTTACTGCCTGTGGAAAAACATTATGCCTCTGGAAAACATTACTGCCTTGCTGGATAACATTCCCTGCCTGCGGATAACCTTACTGCCTGCTGGATAACATTACTCCCTGCTAAAATTAACGTTACGGGCCTGTTGGAAAACATTACTCCCTGCTGGAAAACCTTACTGCCTGCTGGATAACATTACTGCCGCTGGATAAATTATTTCCTGCTAAAATAACATACCTGCCTGCTGGATAACCTTACTGCCTGCTGGATAACATTACTGCCTGCTAGATAACGTTACTGCCTGTTGGATAACATTACTGCCTGCTGGAAAACCTTACTGCCTGCTGGATAACATTACTACCTGCTGAAAAACATTACTACCTGCTGGATAACTTACTGCCTGCTGGATAACATTATAACTGCTGCATAATATTACTACCTGCGGAATAACATTACTGCCTGCTGGATAACATTATGCCTGCTGGATAACATTACTCCCTGCTGGTTAATTTTACTATTACTGGGAAAACCTTACTGCAGGGCTGGATAACATTACTGCCTGCTGGTTTACATTACTGCCTGCTGGATAACATTGCTGCCTGTGGATAATTTTAAACTACTTGCTGGTAAACCTTACTGCCTGCTGGATTACATTGCTACCTGCTGAATTACATTGTGCCTGCTGGATAACATTGCTCCCTGCGGTTTAATATTACTACCTGCGGGGAAAACCTTACTACCTGCTGGATAACATTACTACCTGCTGGATAATATTACTACCTGCTGAATAACATTACTGCCTGCTGGTTACATTACTCCCTGCTGGAAAACCTTACTGCTGCTGGATAACATTATGCTGCTGGATAACGTTACTGCCTGCTGGATTACTTTCCTACCTGCTGGATAACTTACTACCTGCTGGATAACATTACTCCCTGCTGGTTTACATTACTACCTGCTGGATAACATTACTACCTGCTGGATAACATTACTGCCTGCTGGATAACATTACTACCTGCTGGATAACATTACTACCTGCTGGATAACATTACTGCCTGCTGGATAACATTACTACCTGCTGGATAACATTACTACCTGCTGGATAACATTACCTGCTGTATAACATTACTACCTGCTGGATAACATTACTGCCTGCTGGATAACATTACTACCTGTGGATTACATTGCTGCCTGCTGGATTACATTACTCCCTGCTGGATACATTACTGCCTGCTGGATTACATTACTACCTGGTGGATAACATTACTCCCTGCTGGATTACATTACTACCTGCTGGATTACATTACTAACTGTGGATAACATTACTGCCTGCTGGATAACATTACTGCTGCTGGATAAACATTACTGCCTGCTTGATTACATTACACCTGCTGGATTACATTACTGCCTGCTGGATAACATTACTGCCTGTTGGATAACATTATCCCTGCTGGATAACATTACTGCCTGCTGGATAACATACCTGCCTGCTGGATAACCTTAATCCCTGCTGGATAACTTTATTTGCCTGCTGGGTAACGTTACTGCCTGCTGGATAACATTACTGACTGCTGGAAAACTTACTGCCTGCTTGATAACTTTACTACCTGCTGGATAACATTATACCTGCTGGATAACATTACTGCCTGCTGGATAACATTACCCCCTGCTGCATAATATTACTACCTGCTGGATGACATTACTGCCTGTGGATAACTTTACTTCCTGCTGGATAACATTACTGCCTGCTGGTTAATATTACTACTTGTGGAAAACCTTACTCCCTGCTGGAAAACATTACTGCCTGCTGGATTACATTACTGCCTGTGGGATAACATTGCGCCTGTGGATAATATTACTACTTGCTGGAAAACCTTACATCCCTGCTGGATTACTTTTACTACCTGCTGAATAACATTACTGCCTGCTGAATAACATTACTGCCTGCTGGATAACATTACTGCCTGCTGGATAACATTACTGCCTGCTGGATAACATTACTGCCAGTGGTAACATTACTGCCTCCTGGATAAAAATTACTCCCTGCTGGATAACATTACTGCCTGCTGGTAAACATTACTGCCTGCTGGATAACATTACTGCCTGCTGGATAACAATTACTGCTGCTGGAAAACTTACTACCTGCTGGATAGCATTACTGCCTGCTGGATAACATTACTGCCTGCTGGATAACATTACTGCATGCTGGAAAACCCATTACTATCTGCTGGAAACATTACTGCTGTGGATAAACATTACTGCTGCTGGATAACCAATTACTGCCTGAGGGATAATTACTGCCTGCTTTTATAACATTACTGCCTGCGGGATAACATTACTCCCTGCTGGATAACATTACTGCCTGCTGGATAACATTTACTGCCTGCTGGAAAAATTTAAATGCCTGCTGGATAACATACCTGCCTGCTGGATAACCTTACTGCCTGCTGGATAACATTACTCCCTGCGGTTTAAACATTATTTTCCTGCTGGATAACATTACTGCCTGCTGGATAACATTAGTCCCTGCTGGTAACATTATACCTGCTGGATAACATTACTACCTGCTGGATTACTTACTCCCTGCTGGATAACATTACTACCTGCGGATAACATTACTGCCTGCTGGATTACTTTACTACTGCTGCATAACATTACTACTGTGGATAACATTACTGCCTGCTGGATTACATTACTACCTGCTGGATAACATTACTACCTGCTGGATTACATTACTACCTGCTTTATAACATTTACTACCTGCTGGTAACATTACTGCCTGCTGGTAACATACCTGCTGCTGGATAACCTTACTGCCTGCTGGATTTACATTACTCCCTGTGGATAACATTACTACCTGTGGATAACATTACTGCCTGCTGGATTACTTTCTACCTGCTGCATAACATTACTACCTGCTGGATAACTTTACTCCCTGCTGGATAACATTAATGCCTGCTGGAAAACATTATTTACCTGCTGGATTACATTGCTGCCTGCTGGATTACATTACTGCCTGTGGATAACATTACTGCCTGCGGGAAATTACATTACTCCCTGGTGGATAACCTTTTACTACCTGCTGGATTACATTACTACCTGCTGGATTACATTACTAACTGCTGGATAACATTACTGCGTGCTGGATAACATTACTGCCTGTGGATATCATTACTGCCTGCTTGATTACATTATTACCTGCTGGATTACATTACTGCCTGTGGAAAACATTTACTGCCTGCTGGATAACATACCTGCCTGCTGGATAACCTTACTGCTGTGGATAACTTTATTTACCTGCTGGATAACATTACTTTTCCTGCTGGATAACATTACTGCCTGCTGGATAACATTACTACCTGCTGCATAATATTACTCCCTGCTGGATAACTTTAGTGCTGCTGGAAAAACATTACTGCCTGCTGGATTACATTCTCCCTTTGTGGATAACATACTGCCTGCTGGATAACATTGCTGCCTGCTGGATAATTTTATACTTGCTGGAAAAACCTTACTCCCTGCTGGATTACATTAACTACCTGCTGAATTACATTGCTGCCTGCTGGATAACATTGCTCCCTGTGGATAATATTACTCCCTGCTGGAAAACCTTACAACCTGCTGGATAACATTACTACCTGCTGGATAATATTACTACCTGCTGAATAACATTACTGCCTGTGGATTACATTACTACCTGCTGGAAAACCTTACTGCCTGCTGGATAACATTACTGCCTGTGGATAACATTACTGCCTGCTGGATTACTTTCCTACCTGCTGGATAACATTACTCCCTGCTGGATAACATTACTACCTGCTGGATTAAAATACTACCTGCTGGATAACATTACTACCTGCTGGTAACATTACTGCCTGCTGGATTACTTTACTACTCCCTGCATAATATTACTACCTGCTGGAAAAACATTACTGCCTGCTGGATTACTTTACTACCTGCTGGATAACATTACTACCTGCTGGATTACATTACTACCTATTTTTATAACTTTTATACCTGCTGGAAAAACATTACTGCCTGCTGGATAACATTACTACCTGCTGGATTCAATTGTGCCTGCTGGATTACTTACTGCCTGCTGGATAACATTACTCCCTGCTGGATTTACATTACTACCTGGTGGATAACATTACTACCTGCTGGATTACATTACTACCTGCTGGATTACATTACTAACTGCTGGATAAATTACTACCTGCTGGATTACATTACTACCTGCTGGATTACATTACTAACTGCTGGTTTAACATTTGCCTGCTGGATAACATTACTGCCTGCTGGATAACATTATGCCTGCTTGATTACATTACTACCTGCTGGATAACATTACTGCCTGTTGGATAACATTACTGCCTGCTGGATTACATCACTGCCTGCTGGATAACATTACTACCTGCGGATAACATTGTTACCTGCTGGATTAATTACTACCTGCTGGTAAACTTACTCCCTGTTGGATAACTTTTATGCCTGCTGCATAATATTACTACCTGCTGGAAAAACCTTATTTGCCTGCTGGATAACATTACTACCTGCGGGATAACATTGCTACCGCTGGATTACATTACTACCTGCTGGATAACATTACTGCCTGTTGGATAACATTACTCCCTGCTGCATAATATTACTAGCTTTTGGGAAAAAACCCTACTGCCGCTGGATTACATTACTACCTGCTGGAAAACATTGCTGCCTGCTGGATTATATTACTGCCTGCTGGATACATTACTGCCTGCTAGATTAAACATTACTACCTGATGGATAATATTACTCCCTGTGGATAACATTACTGCCTGCTGGATAATATTACTACCTGCTGGAAAAACCTTATGCCTGCTGGATAACGTTACTGCTGCTGAATACATTACTACCTGCTGGATAATATTCTATCTGCTGAATAACATTACTGCCTGCTGGATTACATTACTCCCTGCTGGAACCTTACTGCCTGCTGGATTACTTTAAATTACTGCTTGATAACATTACTACCTGCTGGATAACATTACTCCTGCTGGAAACCTTACTCCCTGCTGGATTACATTACTACCTGCTGGATAACATTACTACCTGCGGGGATTACATTACTACCTGCTCGATAACATTACTACCTGCTGGATAACTTTTACTACCTGCTGGATAACCTTACTGCCTGCTGGATTACATTCTCCCTACTGGATAACATTAAACTACCTTTGCTGGATTACATATTTACCTCTGGATAACATTATGCCTGCTGGATTACATTACTACCTTCTGGATAAAAATTACTCCCTGCGGGTAACCTTACTACTTGTTGGATAACATTACTGCCTGCTGGATAACATTACTACCTGCTGGATAACATTACTACCTGCTGGATAACATTACTGCCTGCTGGATAACATTACTACCTGCTGGATAACATTACTACCTGCTGGATAACATTACTGCCTGCTGGATAACATTACTCCCGCTGGATTACATTGCTGCCTGCTGGGTTACATTACTGCCTGCTGGATAACATTACTGCCTGCTGGTTACATTACTCTCTGCTGGATAACTTTAAATACCTGCTGGATTACATTACTACCTGCTGGATTAATTACTACCGCTGGATAAAATTACTGCCTGCTGGGTACTTTAAACTGCCTGTGGATAACATTACTGACTGCTGGATTACATTACTCCCTGCTGGATTACATTACTGCGTGCTCGATAAACATTACTGCCTGCTGGACAACATTACTGCCTGCGGGGATACATTACTGCCTGCTGGATAACATTACTACCTGTGGATAACTTACTACCTGCTGGATTACATTACTAATGCTGGATTACTTACTGTTTGCTGGATAACATTACTGTTTGCTGGATTACATTACTACCTGCTGGATTACATTACTACCTTCTGGATTACATTACTACCTGCTGGATTACGATACTACCTGCTGGATTACATTACTACCTGCTGGATTCATTACTTCCTGCTAGATTATTATTACCTGCTGGATTACATTACTAACTGCTGGATTACATTACTACCTGCTGGATTACATTACTACCTGCTGGATTACATTACTACCTGCTGGATTACATTACTGCCTGCTGGGTAACATTACTACTGCTGGATAACTTTACTACCTGCTGGATTACATTATACCTTCTGGTTTACATTACTACTTGCTGGATTACATTACTGCCTGCTGGATAAACATTACTCCCTGCTGGATAACATTACTACCTGCTGGTTTTACATTACTACCTTTGGATTACATTACTATTGCTGGATTACATTACTGCCTGCTGGGTAACATTACTACCTGCTGGATAACTTTAAACTACCTGCTGGATTACATTACTACTTGCGGGGATTCATTACTGCCTGCTGGATAACATTACTACCTGCTGGATAACATTACTACCTGCTGGATTACATTTACTCCCTTTGGATTACATTACTACTTGCTGGATTACATTACTGCCTGGGATATCACAAGTGGACGATAATGTAACAAAGATAAAAAAAAATTAACACTTTTTTTAAGCAGAATTATCCCATGATTCAGGGGGACATCTACAAGACCTTCTTCACGACTTCTACAACTAGCCCATCATTAGGGATGGACCTACTTCCACTGGGGAATCCCGCCTACCAGTGCCCTATGCCCTCGTCTGCTACACGTCTCTCTTCACTGACGCCTATATAAGCGCCAGTCTCCTTTCCTGTGCTTCAGAATCTCTACAACCACGGTGTTGTAAACACCACCTCCAAGGCTGAGGGACTGATTTTCCTCATTCTTTTGTATATAGTTCTTCTGTTTTCTTATTATTGTCCTAGAATTTGTATTGATAAAGCCACTGGATGTCGAAACGTTTACAATAAAGATAACCAGATGTTGCACAAGTGTCTTATCTTTCATCAAAATTATCCCAGACTACATTCCTTTAACCTAATCATGTTAACTCGGTTAAAGTTAACATGATACAACATTTATTATGATAACTGAGTTACTGTAAAATGATACCCAAAATCATTTGATAACTGAGTTACTGTAACATGATACAAATCATTATGATAACTGAGTTACTGTAACATGATACAACATCATTATGATAACTGAGTTACTGTAACATGATACAACATCATTATGATAACTGAGTTACTGTAACATGATACATCATTATGATAACTGAGTTACTGTAACATGATACATCATTATGATAACTGAGTTACTGTAACATGATACAACATCATTATGATAACTGAGTTACTGTAACATGATACAACATCATTATGATAACTGAGTTACTGTAACATGATACAACATCATTATGATAACTGAGTTATTGTAACATGATACAAAAATCATTATGATAACTGAGTTACTGTAACATGAAACTTCATGATAACTGAGTTACTATAACATCATTGTGTTAACTGGGAAATTTTTATAACAAGAAACCACTGGGATAACAGAAGTTAATCGCATAATTTCCTTACGGGAAAATAAATTTTTCATAACATTAAATATAAATAAATGAAAGATAAAACATTGTGGAATACACATTATGAATATCCCAGGAGAAACTGTTCATCCTTATAACATAATTCAAAATACATTTAATGTGCAGAAAGCCGCCTCCATGGTTCCCTATGTTGTTTGAAAGCTAGTTTGATGTCTTGGAAAACTAGCCACGTAAACACTGGGCAACCCTTATCGCCCAGTTTTGACAGACAGAGCTGAAACTCGTACAACTGCATTGCCCTTCGACAAGTTTATTAATTATGAGAGTGTTCAGCACCCGCACACCTCAGGGGAAGGAGACTAACTCTCACGTTACTGTTTGACTGAACTGCCCCAGTTTTAGCATAACTGGGAGCTTTGAACTTCTCCATTCTGAATTACTAGTTTATGTTTGAGAGAGCATGCCAATGGTGTGTGATAAACGTTGAATAAATTGTTGAATACTCAGTGTAGCCCCACAAAGACATGGGTTATTTAATGTTTTTTCTTGAACTTAGACGTTTAATTTTGTCGATGTTTTTATAGTATTATTGGAAATATTGAGATCTGCAGATAATTATAGGTAGCTAAGACTTTTTTGTCCTCCTTTCATTTGGGATGGTTTCGTGTTCAAAATAAAAGGGTAAACGGATATGACTCATTCACAGAAATTTTAATGATCTTTTCAAAACGTAAAAATGCCCATGGAACTGGTGAGGCCATTTACTTAAGCGGATAATTCATTAGTGAGCCTTCATTTTGGAAAGGGTTAGGTACACATATAACGAATCTTGATTTTTAATAGTTTTAAACGCCATTGCTATAGTTAAAACCTTTCCTCAGAAGGGAATACGCAATAAAAGTCCTGAAGAAAATATGTGTATAGCTAATATCTGGTGCCAAGGAAATGTAGGTTGTACAGAATGTGTAAACGCTGACGTAGCAAGATATATGGAATGAAATTCCCCCTCCTCCTTTACAAGCAAATTTTACTGAAGATATGGTTTTTATTCCAGTGTAAAACTATAATTGAATCAGAAGGTTGCAAAGTTGCAGAAAAACCCCTAAAAAGTTGATAATTTTTTTATCTTCCAGTGAAACTATACTTAGTGAGCTTGTATTTGCTTCAGCTTTTGATGGACTTGAGGGAAGAATTTGAAAGGTTGCGTCATGATGTGCATCTAAACAATCATATTTTTAGAAAGTTTTATTAGAACTAAATTGAGCTGTATTAATGGGAAATCCTCGTGTGACGTGAGTGGTTGCATTTTCATATATTGGGTTTTTGATCACACCCTCATGCTTGCATTCGCTCTGTACCCGCCAACTAGCAGCTGGGTCATAGTAGCTACCCAAGTGATATTAGGTACCCTGATTTAATGTCAGGTCTATTACGTCAAACAATTTGGTTACAGTTTACTTAATTGTGTTGCTTTCCCCTGGTAGCGCGCTCTTATAGGTGCTGGAGGATGAAATGAAAAGCCAATCGCAGGGGAGGGTGAAATAGGGGTTTTCTCTCTTTTTTAAAATTTGTTGTAATTTTTCTTTTTTGTGCTATTTTTTGGGGAGAATATAGTATATTGACACCAAAGTTTAAGACACACTTCAGTTTTCAAAAACACACTACAGTTTACAAGACACATACAGTTTACAAGACACACTACAGTCTTTCAAGACATAGGGACAGTCTTACGGGACACACTACAGTTTTCAAGACACACTACAGGCTTTTCAAGACACATAGAGTTTCAAGACACACCAGTTTACAAGAACACTATAGTCTTACAAAACACACTCAGTCTTACAAAGGCTCACTGCAGTCTTTCAAAACACAACCGTTTACAGACACATACAGTTTAAAGGCACATACAGTCTTACAAGACACACTACAGTCTTTCAAAGGCACACTCATCTTTCAAGACACATGCAGTCTTACAAGAAAAATACGTCTTACAAAACACATCAGTCTTACAAGAAACTACGTTTCAAGACACACTACGTCTTGGAAAGGGGAAAAACTAAGTCTTGCAAACAACACAGTCTTACAAGACACACTCGTTTTCAAGACAAACAGTCTTACAAGACACACTACACCTTAATTTAAAACACTACAGTTTCAAGAAACGTACAGTCTTACAAGACACATAAATCTCAAGACACATACGTCTTACAAGACACACACAGTCTTACAAGGCACCTACAGTCTTACAAGCCATACAGTCTTGCAAGGACCACTACGTTTGTAAGACACACTCAGACTTAATAGACACACTACAGTCTTACAAGACACATACAGTCTTACAAAACCTCAGTTTACAAGAACACTTAGTCTTCAAGCCACATGTAGTTTAAAGACACATACGTCTTACAAGACACACTGTAGACTTACAAGGCACATATGTCTTATAATACACATACAGTCTTACAAGACACACTACAGTCTTGCAAGACACACCCAGTTTCAAGAAACCCCGTCTTACTAGGCACACTACAGTCTTACGGACACACTACAGTCTTCAAGACACTACAGTATTCAAGACACACTACAGTCTTACAGGAACCTCGTTTTAAAAACACATCAGTCTTTCAAGACACAGTACGTCTTACAAGAAAACACTATAGTCTTAAAAGAACATACCGTTTACAAGACCACTAGCCCCTTACAAGACACCCCTTCAGTCTTACAAGACACACTTTGTCTTAAAGCCACTACAGCTTATAGGCACATAAGTTTAAAGACACATACAGTTTACAAGACCCACTACAGTTTAATGACACACTACAGTTTTAAAAAACCCCTCAGTTTACAAGACACAGTACGCTTGCAAAAACACATACAGTCTTAGAAAACACATACAGTTTACGAGACAAAAATGCAGTTTTAAAAAACTACAGTCTTCAAGACGCATACAGTCTTACAAGACACCTCAGTTTACAAGACAATACAGTCTTACAAGACAAACTACAGTTTACAAGGTCCTGAGTCTACAAGACAAACTACGTCTTCAAGACACACTACAGCTTCAAGACACACTACAGTTTACAGACACCTACAGTCTTTCAAGCACCCCTACAGTCTTGCAAGACACACTACAGTCTTGCAGACACATACAGCTTTCAAAAGGGGCAACAGCTTACAAAAACACACTAAAGCCTTCAAGACACACTATATTCTTACAGACCACTACAGTCTTCAGATAACTCGTCTTAAAGACCACTACGTTTCAAGGCACATACAGTTTTACAAGACAAACCCACAGTTTACAAGACACACTATTTCTTACAAAACTCATACAGTCTTACAAGATACACTCAGTCTTAAAGAACACTACAGTCTTTTAAGGACATACGTCTTAAAGACACACTACAGTTTTCAAGACACACCTTCTCAGAGAACCTGTAGTCTTACAAGCCCACTATAGACTTACAAGACACATACGTTTACAAAAACGCAGTACAGTTTACAAGAAACCATTTCCGAGAACCCTGTGTCTTTCAAGCCCCCACTATAGTCTTACAAGCACATAAACTTACAAGAGCACTACAGTTTACAAGACACACTACAGTTTAAAAGAAACTACAGTTTACAAGCACATACATTCTCACGGACACCCCTTTTAGTTTACAAGCCCACTATAGTCTTACAAGACACACTGTAGTTTTCAACAACACTACGTCTTACAAACACACTGTAGACTTACAAGGACACTATTTTCTTACAATACACACTAAGTCTTACAAAAACACTACAGTCTTCAAGACCCTACAGTTTAAAAAAACATACGCCTTAAAGCACACTCAGTCTCACAAGACAACTACAGTCTTACAAGACACACTACGTCTTACATGACACACTTAGCTTTCGGACACACTACAGTCTTACAACACATACAGTCTTCAAGACCACTACGGTCTTACAAGGAACACTCAGCCTTACAAGAAAACTCAGTCTTCAAAAACCCCCTTAGTCTTACAAGACACACTCGTCTTACAAGAACATACGGGCTTTCAAGACACATACAGCCTTACAAGAACACTACGTCTTACAAGACACACTATAGTCTAACAAGACCCCAAACCCGTCTTGAAGACACACTAGCACTTACAAGACACACTACAGTCTTACAAGACACCTACAGTCTTAACAAGACGCACTATAGTCTTTCTAGAAAAACTCAGTCTTACAGACACAGTACAGTCTTTAAGACACACTACGTCTTGCAAGAGCACTACGTCTTACAAAACACATACAGTCTTACAAGACACCTTCAGTCTTACAAGACACATTCCCGTCTTACAAAACACACTACAGTTTTTAAAAACCACTACGTTTACAAGACCACTGTGTCTTACAAGACACACTTTAGTTAAGAACACTACAGTCTTACAAGAAAAAAATACGTCTTACAAAAACAACTACAGTCTTACAAGACACACAACGTCTTACAAGGCTCACTACAGTCTTTTTAAGACATACTATAGTTGACAAGCACCTAGGTCTTACAAGACACACTAGCATTTACAAAAAACATCGTCTTACAAAACCACTCAGTCCTCAAGACACTGCACTTAAAGGGCCAATACAGTTTGCAAGACACACTCCAGTCTTAAAAAACCCCCTACAGTTTATAGGACACTTCGTTTACAAAAACATACGTATTAAAGACCCTAAGTCTTACAGGACCACTACATCTTACAAGACACACTCAGTCTTACAAGCACAGTACGACTTACAAGACAACCCTTTGTTTAAGAACACTACCGTCTTCAAGACAAATAGCCATTACAAGCACACTTAGTTTAAAGAACACTCTATCTTACAAGACCACCCTACAGT
>NW_026502403.1:0-20563 GCF_026875155.1 Cherax quadricarinatus
TAGGGGGGCCAAATACATGGGGGGCAAGATGAGGAGGTGGTACGGGAAAAAACTTCTGTACCAACCGTAAGGGACACTACAAGGAAGAGAGGGAGAGGAACCAGCAAGGCTAGACTTAGTATTCACCTTGAGTAGTGCAGAAAATCGAGGACATCACATATGAAAGACCCCTTGGGGCCAGTGACCATGTGGTTTTAAGCTTCGAATACACAGTAGAGCTACAAGTGGAGGGGAAGCAGGAAGGCCAGGACGAATGAAGCCAAACTACAAGAAAGGAGACTACACAGGAATGAGGAACTTCCTGAACGGGGTTCAGTGGACAGAGAACTGGCGGGGAAGCCAGTTAATGAGATGATGGAATATGTAGCAACAAAATGCAAGGAGGCTGAGGAAAGGTTTGAAACCCAAGGGGTAACAGGAATAATGAAAAGCCAGGATAGCCCATGGTTTACCAAAGGTGCAGGGAGGCAAAAACCAATGTGCTAGGGAATGGAAGAAATATAGAAGGCAAAGGACCCAGGAGAATAAGGAGAGCAGTCGTAGAGCCAGAAACGAATATGACAGATAAAAAAGGGAGGCCCAAAGACAATATGAAAATGACATAGCAGCGAAAGCCAAATCTGACCCGAAACTGTTGTACACCCCACATCAGGAGGAAAACAACAGTCAAGGACCAGGTAAATCAGGCTAAGGAAGGAAGGGGGAGAGACAACAAGAAATGACCGTGAAGTATGTGAGGAACTCAACAAGAGATTCAAAGAAGTGTTCACAGAGGAGACAGAAGGGGGCTCCAGAAAGACGGAGAGGTGGGGCACACCACCATGTGCTGGACACAGTGCACACAACCGAGGAAGAAGTGAAGAGGCTTCTGAGTGAGCTAGATACCTCAAAGGCAATGGGGCCAGTTTAACATCTCCCCATGGGTATTGAGAGAGGAGGCAGAGGCGCTATGTGTACCCCAACAACAATATTCAATACATCTATCGAAACAGGGAGATTGCCTGAGGCATGGAAGAACAGCAAATGTAGTCCCAATCTTTAAAAAAGGAGACAGACAAGCAGCATTAAAAATACAGACCAGTGTCCCCTGACATGTATAGTTGCAAAATCATGGAGAAGATTATCAGGAGAAAAGTGGTGGAACACCTAGAAAGGAATGATCTCATCAACAGCAGACAACATGGTTTCAGGACGGAAATCCTGTGTCACAAACCTACAAGGAGTTCTATGACATGGTGACAGCAGTGGAGACAAAGAGAGAGGTGTGGTGAATTGCATATTCTTGGACTGCAAGACGTCCGTTTGACACAGTTCCACACAAGAGCATTGGTGCAAAAACAGGTAGACCAGCAGGGGATAACAGGGAAGGCACTACAAAGGATCAGGGAAAACTTGTCAGGAAGACAGCAGCGAGTCTGGTACGTGGTCGAGGTGGTCAGAGGGGCACCTGTGACCAGCGGGGTCCCACAGAGGGGTCATCCTAAGGACCAGTGCTGTTTCTGGTAATTGTGAACGACATGACGGAAGGAAATAGAACTCTGAGGTGTTCCCTGTTTTGCAGTATGACGAGAAGTTGCATGATAATAATTCACAACTCGATCGAAGACCCAGGCAAAACTACAAAGGGTTCGTGACAGGCTGCAGACTGGTCCAAGCAATTTGCATCTGGAGTTCAAGTCCACCAAGTGCAAAGTCATGAAGATTGGGGAAGAGCAAAGAAGACCGCAGACGAGTACAGTCAACGGCCAGAGACTACAAACCTCACTCAAGGAAAAAGATCTTGGGTGAGTATAACGCCAGCACATCTGAAGCGCACTCAATCAAATAACTGCTGTAAAAAAAAAAAAAAACAGCATAGGGCGCCTAGCAAACCTCAGAACAGCATTCCGACATCTTAATAAGGAATCGTTCAGGACCTGTACACCGTGTACGTAGGCCCTTATTGGAATATGCGGCAACCCAGTTTGGAACCCACGTTACCTATCCAAGCACGTAAAGAAACTAGAGAAAGTGCAAAGGTTTGCAACAAGACATCCCAGAGCTAGAGGTAATGTCCTACGGAGGAGAGGTTAAGTGAAAATCACCTGAACGACACTGGAGGACAGGAGAGATAGTGGGGACATGATAACGTCATATCAAAATACGGATAGGAATTGACAAGGTGGACAAAGACAGGATGTTCCAGAGATTGGACACAGTAAACACGGGGACAACAATTGGAAGTTGAAGAAACACAGAGAAACACAGGATGTTAGGAAAGTAATGTCTTTCAGCCACAGAAGTAGTCAGAAAGAGTGGAATAGTTTTGGAAGCGATTGTAGTGGAGGCAGGAATCCATACATAGCTTTAAGCAGTGGGGGAGTTATGCCTAAAGCTCACGGTTCAGAGAGAGTGACCTAGTAGCGATCAGTGAAGAGGCGGGGCCAGGAGCTCGGACTCGACCCCCGCAACCTCAACTAGGTGAGTACAGCCTGCTAGGCCTACACAGCCTGCTAGGCCTACACAGTTCCACTCTGGCAGTATGACTGTCATGTTATTGCGCACTTTTTATCATTCTTGGCCCATTGTTAACTATTATTTGCTTGATTAGTTGAAAGTGCTGGAGAGTTGTACGACGGAGCACGGCGGAGCACGGTGAAGCACGGTGGAGCACGGTGGTGCACGGTGGAGCACGGTGGAGCACGGTGGAGCACGGTGGAGCACGGTGGAGCACGGTGGAGCACGGTGGAGCACGGTGGAGCACGGTGGAGCACGGTGGAGCACGGTGGAGCACGGTGGAGCACGGTGGAGCACGTGGAGCACGTGGAGCACGGTGGAGCACTACGGAGTCAACGTGGAGCACGGTGGTGGCACGTTGGAGCATGGTGAGCACGTGGAGCACGGTGGAGCACGTGGAGGCACGGTGGAGCCCGGTGGAGCCGGTGAGCACGGTGGAGCATGGTGGAGTACGGTGAGAGCACGGTGGAGCACGGTGAGCACGTTGGAGCACGTGGAGCACGACGATCACGGTGGAGCAACGGTGGAGCACGGTGGAGCACGGTGGGAGTATGGTGGAGCACGGTGGACACGTGGCGCACGGTGGGGCAACGGTGGAGCATTGGGTAGCACGGTGTGCATCGTGGAAGCACGGGTGGAGCACGGTGGAGCACGTGGAGCACGGTGGAGCACGGTGGAGCATTGTGGAGCACGGTGGAGCACGTGAGCACGGTGGAAGCACGTGTAGCACGGTGGAATCACGGTGGAGCACGGTGAGCATGGTGGAATCATGGTTGAGCAAGTGGAGCACGGTGTAGCAATGGTGGAGCATGGTGGAGCATGGTGGAGCACAGTGGAGCGCGTCAGAGCATGTGGAGCACGACGGAGCACGGTGGAGCAATGGTGGAGCATTGGAGCACGGTGAAGCACGGCGGACACGGTGACATGTGGAGCATGGATGGAGCACACGGTGGAGCACGTGGAGAAAGTGGAGAAGCCGAGGAGCACGGTGGAGCACGGTGGAGCAAGGTGGAGCACGGTTTGGAGCATGTGAGCATGGTGAGCATGGTGGAGCACAGTGGAGCGCGTCAGAGCATGTGGAGCACGACGGAGCACGGTGGAGCATGGTGGAGCATTGGGAGCACGGTGGAGCACGGCGGAGCACGGTGGAGCATGGTGGAGCATGGTGGAGCACGGTGGAGCACGGTGGAGGAAGGTGGAGCACTGAGGAGCCACGGTGGAGACGGGTGGATCACGTGAGCACGGTAAGCACGGTGGACGCGACGGAGCACGGTGGAGCACGGTGGAGCACGGTGGAGCACTGACGGAGCACGGTGGAAGCACACGGTGTACAAGGTGGAGCACGGTGTGGAGCAACGGTGAGCACGGTGGCACGGTGGAGCACGGTGGAGCACGGTGGAGGCACGACGGGCCGGTGGAGCCGCACGGAGCAACGGTGGACAGTGGAGCAAGGTTGAGCACGGTGGAGCAAACGTGGACACGTGGAGCAAGGTGGAGCACGATGGAGCACGGTGGAAGCACGACCGGAGCAAGTGGAGCACGAACGGAGCACGGTGGAGAACGGTGAGCACGAACGGAGCACGGTTGAGCACGTGGATGCACGGCGGAGCACGGTGGAGCACGGCGTGATGCAGCACGGTGGAGCACGGCGGAGCACCGTGGAGCACTGCTGAGCCGGTGACATGGTGGAGCACGGTGGGGCACGACGGAGCACGGTGGAGCACGGCGGAACACGGCGGAGCACGGTGGAGCACGGTGGAGCACGACTGAGCACGGCGGAGCTCGGTGGATCACGGTGGAGCACGGTGGAGCACGGTGGAGCACGACGGAGCATGGTGGAGCACGACGGAGCACGGTGGAGCAAGGTGGAGCACGGTGGGGCACGACGGAGCACGGTGGAGCACGACTGAGCACGGCGGAGCTCGGTGGAGCACGGTGGAGCATGGTGGAGCACGGTGGAGCACGGTGGAGCACGACGGAGCACGACGGAGCACGGTGGAACACGGTGGATCACGGAGGAACACAGTGGATCACGACGGAGCACGGTGGGATCACGAAGGACCACAGTAGAAGCACGGTAAAGCACAGTGGAGTACGTGGAGCCATGGAGGAGCAACTGTGGAGCAAGGTGAGCAACCGTGGGAGCACGGTGGAGCATGGTGTAGCATGTGGAGGCACGTAGGAGCACGGCGGAGTCACAGTGGAGCACGTCGGAGCCCGATGGTGTATTGTGGAGCATGGTGGAGCACGGTGGAGCATGGTGGAGTACGGTGGAGCACGGCGGAGCACGGTAGAGCACGACAGACCACGGTGAAGCACGGCGGAGCACGGTGGAGCCACGGTTGGAGCATTGGGGGTTAGGAGCATGGGTGGAAGCCCAGTAAAGCAACTTAACAGCACGAGTGGAGCAAGACGGAGCACGTGGAGCCATGGTGGGAGCATGGTGGAGCATTGGGGGGGGGGAAGCACGGCGGAGAGACACGGTGGAGCCCGGTGGAGCACGGTTGAGCACGGTGGAGCATGGTGGAGCATGGTGGAGCATGGTGGAGCACAGTGGAGCGCGTCAGAGCATGTGGAGCACGACGGAGCACGGTGGAGCATGGTGGAGCACTGGGAGCACGGTGGAGCACGGCGGAACACGGTGGAGCATGGTGGAGCATGGTGGAGCACAGTGGAGCGCGTCAGAGCATGTGGAGCACGACGGAGCACGGTGGAGAATGGTGGAGCATGGTGTAGCATGGTGGAGCATGGTGGAGCACAGTGGAGCACGTCAGAGCACGTGGAGCACGACGGAGCATGGTGGAGCATGGTGGAGCATGGTGGAGCATGGTAGAGCACGGCGAAGCACGGTGGAGCATGGTGGAGCACGGCGCAGCATGGTGGAGCATGGTGGAGCACGACAGAGCATGGTGGAGCATGGTGAAGCATGGTGGAGCATCGTGGAGCACGGTGGAACATGGTGGAGCACGGTGGAGCACGTCGGAGCACGTGGAGCATGACGGAGCACGGTGGAGCATGGTGGAGCACTGTGGAGCATGGTGGAGCATGGTGGAGCACGGTGGAGCACGGCGGAGCCCGGTGCATTACGGCGGAGCACGGTGGATCACGGTGGAGCACGGTGAAGCACGGTGGAGCACAGTGGAGCACGATGGAGCATGGTGGAGCACAATGGAGCACGTAGGAACATGGTGGAGCACGGTGAGGCATGGATGGAGCACGGTAGAAGCATGATGGAGCACGGTGGCGCATTGAGGAGCATGGAGAAGCACGACGGAACACGGTGGAGAGTAGGTGGAGCACGGTTGGAGCACGTGGAGTATGGATGGAGCAACGGCGAGCACGTGGAGCACGACGGGAGCACGGTGGAGTAATGTGGGAGCAAGTAGACACGGTGGGAGCACGGCGAGCAAGTGGAGCACGTCGGAGCCCGAATGGTGTATTGTGGAGCATGGTGGAGCACGGGTGGAGCATGGGGGGATACGGTGAGCACGGCGGAGCACACGGAGAGCACGACAGAACCACGGTGAAAGCACGGCGGAGCACGGTGGATCACGGTTGGAGCATGGTGGAGCATGTGGAGCACAGTAAAGCACTAACAGCACTGGAGCAAGACAGAGCACGGTGGAGCAATGGTGGACATGGTGTAGCAATTGGGACACGGCGGAGCACGGTGAGGCAGTGGACACGGTTTAGCACGGAGAAGCAAGGTGAGCATGGTGGACATGGTGAGCACAGTGGAGCGCGTCAGAGCATGTGGAGCACGACGGGAGCACGTTGAGCATGTGGAGCATTGGGAGCACGTGGAGTCACGGCGAAACACTGTGGAGCATGGTGGAGCATGGTGAGCACAGTGGGAGCCGTCAGAGCATGTGTGAGCACGACAGCACGGTGAGAATGGTGGAGCCTGGTGATGCATGGTGGACATGGAGGAGCACAGTGGAGCACGTCAGAGCACGTGGAGCACGACGGAGCAATGGTGAGCATGGTGGAGCATGGTGAGAGCATGGGGAGCATGGTGAGCATGGAAAGCACGGCGAAGCACGGTGGAGCATGGTGGAGCACGGCGCAGCATGGTGGAGCATGGTGGAGCCGACGGAGCATGGTGGAGCCTGGTGTGAAAGCATTTTTGGAGCACCGAGGAGCACGTGGAACATGGTGGAGCAATCACGGTGGATCATGTCGGAGCACGTGGAGCATGCCGAGCACGGTAGAGCATGGTGGAGCACTGTGAGCATGGTGGAGCATGGTGGAGCATGGTGGAGCACGTGAAGCACGGCGGTAGCGCGTGCAAATACGGCGGAGCACGGGGGGGGTTTTTTGGATCACGTTGGAGCACGGTGTAAAAGCACGTGGAGCACAGTGAGCACGGTGGAGCATTGAGTGTGAGCACAATGTAGTCACGAGAGTATGGTGGAGCACGGTGGAGCCAATGAGGAGCACGTTAGAGCATGATGGGACACGTGAAGGCATGGTGAGCATTGGTGGAGCACGACGGAGCACGGTGGAGTATGTGGACACGGTGGAGCACTGTGTGAGCATGGTGGAGGGGCACCGGGACGAGACACGGTGGAAGCACAACCGGTCACGTGAGATAAGGTGGAGACATGGTGGATGCACGGTGGAGCATGTGAGTACGGTGGAGCACGTAGAGCACGACGGACCACGGTGAAGCACGGTGGAGCATGGTGGAGCGTGGTGGAGCACAGAAAGGAGCACGTCACAGCACCGTGGAGCAAGACGGAGCACGGTGGAGCATGGTGGAGCATGGTGGAGCATTGGAAGCACGGTGAGCACGGTTGGAAGCATGGTGGAGCCGGGCGGACACGGTGGAGCACGGTGGAGGCATGGTGGATGCAGGTGAGCATGGTGGCGCACAGTGGACACGTCCAGAGCACGTGGAGCACGAACTGAGCACGTGAGCAGGGGAGCATTTGGTGGAGTACTCGGAGGATCTCGGCGGAGCACGTGGCGCATGGTGGAGCATGGTGGATATGGTGAAGCATGGTGGAGCATGGTGGAGCACAGTAGAGCACGTTAGAGCACGTGGAGCACGACGGAGCACGGTGGAGCATGGTGGAGCATGGTGGAGCATGTTAGAGCACGGCGAAGCACGGTGGAGGATGGTGGAGCTCAGTGGAGCACGTCAGAGCACGTGAAGCACGACGGAGCACGGTGGAGCATGGTGGAGCATGTTAGAGCACGGCAAAGCACGGCGCAGCATGGTGGAGCATGTTGGAGCATGGTGGAGCACACTCATATATCAACACTACACACATAACTTCATCACAATCATATATCAACACTACACATAACTTCACCACTCTCATATATCTACACTACACATAACTTCACCACTCTCATATATCTACACTACACATAACTTCACCACTCTCATATATCTACACTACACATAACTTCACCACTCACCTATACAACACTACACATAACTTCACACACCTCATATATCTACACTACACATAACTTCACCACTCTCATATATCAACACTACACATAACTTCACTCACTCCATATATCTACAACTACACATATACCTTCACTACACATTCATTAGCTTCACTACTTACTCCACTAGCTACACTACACATACTCATCAGACTTCACTATATTCCACTCATCTGGCTTCCAGCAAAATCACATCATCTAGCTTCACTCCTATTCACTCATCTAGCTTCAACAATATTCACTCTGTAACTTCCACACTTAATCACCTTATATTAGCTTCACTCTAATCACTCCCAGCTCATTATATACACTCGTCTAGCTTCACTATATCATTTTTATTGCTGTCACTGTATTATTTCATCTAGCTTGCATTTCGCAGTGCAGTTGAGGACCAATCAGTCACAGTTTTGTGACCTGACCCGTCACAAGGTTCAATAAATAGTTGAGTAGGGTTAAGATAAATAGATTTAAAATTAAACATCCACCAGCCTCATAGACTGTTTTTGCTGGTGCTTGTGCTTGGTTAGTACATCCTTCAGCTCACTCTTGAATGGACCAAGATCGATCTCAGCACAGGTAAACTCTGGTCAATTTCCTGATACTTGTTGCCCCTGTTTACCCAGTAGTAAGTTTAGAACCGGGTGTCAGCCATCTGTTGTGGGTTGCATCCTGGGTGAGAAATTAATAAAGGACCCCAGTGGCAATAAGACAGTCCCTGATGTACTATCTTCATTGGGCTATCCTGGATAGCTAGCCTTCATGGGTTAAAACCCAGAACCAATCTTTTCTGCAGGTTGTTAAAAGAATGCAAGGAGGCACTTGCAAACCATTAGCCAGTCGTGTTGAATACATGCTATAAATGGGTAGCATGCCTTAAGATTGGAAAAATGGCATATATTATATCCGTTTTAAAGTGGGAGTGATTGGTCTAAAGCAAGGACCTATCAGCTTTAATCCTCATTTGATGAGGGAATTGATAGAAATTGATAGCTTGCGTTCAGATCACCTTGAATAAAAAATTTTATCAACAAATTTTGGCACAGTTTTTACAAAGGGCATTTTCCGCCTTGCAAATTTACTAACCTTTGTCACTATTAGCTTTGTAGAGGTAAAACCGTACAATTGAATAAGAGAAGGTTCAAACGTGGCCCAAATTCTTCATTCCATTATGCGAATCTAGACAGTGGTCCGAGGGGACGATCCAAGTGAAGACACAGTTAAACCCATTTGCTTTAATGGATTAATGGGGAAAATTGGTACTGGTAATGATTATGTGGGTGACCGTATCAATAAACGACAGTTCTGTTACAAACTATTTTGTCATTTCAAAATCGTTTGACCTCATAAAATTTTATTTCATGTTTCTGAAATACGTACTTAAATGAGGTTCATAAAGTGGTCATAGGTCAGTCCGCGCACGTGAGGTCAAGACCCTGAGCTGCTTTGGGGGGATTAGCATGGACGGTTACGAAAGCTTTGGCTTGCTTCTGCAGAGTTTTTAAAAATTGAGGTGGAAGAGTATGAAGGAGGAGGTCTTGCTTCACCAGGAGGAGATTATAAGGCGAAGTCCACCTCAATGGGTCTGGGAGAGAGTGGAGGTGGCTGGAGTTGTTGGGAATGAGGCTTCTACAGGAGGTGCAAGTCGTCTCTCGCTAGTAGAGGCTGTAGTGGGGGAGGTAGCAACGGCCAACCATCATGAGGTGCAGCCCAGCACCTGCTAACAAGTGGCGAGTGGTTCACAGTAAAGGGAATGCGCATGCCGAGTAAGGGAAAGTTAAGAGTGAAATCTGAAGTAGGAAATCGCTTCTCTGTTCTTCAGGATGAAGTACTTTCCAGTGGCCAGTGAAGTAAGGTGACAATGCCCCAGCTAATTGAGTAATCGCATTCTTGTGGTTGTGACTCTCCAGGTAAGATATAGTGAACCGTGCTTTTTGTAATATATAAGAAAGATGAGAGGATAGAGTGTGCTTTCCCTGACTGTGTTTGGGACATTGTCAACAGGCTGGATAAACATCAGGTCAGGTAATGGCGGAACAAGCCCATTTAATCTGTCCTCAGTGCAGGTGGAAATGATATGGAAGGGTAGAGAGAAAGCTGCTAGATAAGTACAGTCAGCTATAGATTTCATTAAGTCTAAGGGAGGGATCCCAATCATATGAAGCATCTTGCCTTAGAAGGGGATAGGAAATAAATGTTGTCTAGGGCAATTGAGTAAATTGCTGGCTAGACGACTCAACTGCAAGGAACTTGCAACCCATTCATTGGACAACTGGCACAACTTTTATGCAAACATATATGATATTGGCAGGGATGGGGTAACATCTCATCTGGGGCAGGGGTGGTAGCACTTCAGACTCCGATTGAGAGGCCATTGGAGAAATGCCTATGATTTAAACTGATGGAAGATAAGTATCGGTGTGTGTGTGGGAAACAAGCAGGTTGCCAGTACTAGGGTTGAGGAACAGTGAAATGTAAAAAGGCATGACATCGATGAAGTTATAAATAAAGTGTGCAGGCGAGGTGGTCAGATGTCCAGTATCTATCACGACAAAGGTGGGTACTGTCGAGTAGTAGTGTCGTGTCTCGTCTGATATACAGAGAGATATGTCCTCTAGAATAGTATATACGCACATGCGGACATTGAAGAGGTTGTAGTACTATATTCTATGTCAAATCTTGTATTTGGATGATGTGAATAGTCTTAGAAGATAGATGAGCTAAGATTAATAGCAAGTGCAGGAAACATAGATATTATTGCAATAAACAAGACCTGGCTCAATCTGAAAGAATAGAGAATGCCCTCTGAATTCACATACAAGCTATAAATTAATCCACACTGACAGGGTCAACAGGAAAGGTGGTGAGTAGCCGATGTATGGCAGAAGACCATTTAAATTGTTGTGTTAGACAAAGATATTAAATTAGAAAGCGTCAGCCACTGAATCTGTTTGGTTACAACATTGCTCGAGGGCCGAGAAAAACTATTTTGGGTGTGATTTACAGGGCCCCAAAGTCAGAGAGGGAGTTCAGTAAACTTCTATGGGACCGAAATTCGTAAGCATCTACATACGAAAATGTTGTGCTAATGGGAGATTTCAACTATAGAACAACTGACTAGAGCAAATTTGGACAGGAATTTAGAGTCAGGTCACTTTCTTGATACGATCCAGATTGTTTTTTAAAAGAATAACAGTTTGGTGACAGAGGCAACTAGGGGAAATAACCTCTTGACTTGGTTTCTTGCCAGTAGGGAAACCACTAATTAAATAATCTTGAGGTTAATGATGAGCTTGGGGAAAGTGATCACAAATCACTCAGTTTTAAATTAATCATGGATTCCGGCCTAATAATGGCAATCAAGATCTCCTTCCCAGACTTTTCCTTGGCTGATGGCCTTTGACCCAGGGGTATTTGGTCTTAGGTGGCTGAACTGGAATGACCTGACTAAGGTCAGGTAGTGGTGATGGTTTTCCTATATGATGCTTATCCAGAGGCAAGTTTACTGCGCAGTCAAATTATGTTCCAAATTGGGAAATCAGATTCAAACAAAAATGATCCTAAATGGATGAACAATAGATTAAAATATCTGTTTGGTCATTAGATAGGCATATATAGGCAAATCAAAAGAGGAGAGGCAATTAAGAAATCGAATATTCGGTTAAAGAGAAGAAATAAAAAAGGGAATTAGAAAAGCAAAAGAGATTATAGGTAAAAGTGCAAGAGAACGAAGACTAACCCAAAAGGATTCCTTTCAGGTATACAGAATAAGATCAGGACAAGAAAGGCCCACTCAAAAGTTCCTCGGGTCAGCTCACTGACAGTGATAAGGAAATGTGTAGAATTTTTAAACACAAACTTCCTCTCAGTTTTTTACACAGGAGGATACCAGCGATATTCCAGGAATGAATAAAGTATGTAGAACAGGACGATAATCAACTGTGCATGGGAAAAAAATTAGATCAACAATATAAAAAAAATGGTCCTTAGGCAAATAGATAAATTAAAACCTAACAAATCCCAGGCCCTGATAACTGTATCAAGGGTTCTAAAGGAATGTAAAGAGGACTTTAGCAAACCTTTGCTAATCTTTTCAACATATCACTACAAAACTGGCATGGTGCCAGAATAAGTGGAAATGGCAAATGTGATACCTATTTTCAAACAGTGACAGTCCCTTAGCTTTCGACTATAGACCAATAAGCCTAACCTCCATAGTGGGAAAATTTTATGGAATCAATAATTGCCCGAGCAGTTCGTAGCCACCTTGAAAAGCAATAAATTTACTCAACGAAACTCCAAAGCAGGGGGGGGTTTTACAAAGGGGCGTTCTGCCTTACGAATTTATTAACTTTTTCACTAAGGTATTTGAGGAGGTAGATCATGTAATGAATATGATATTGTGTAAAATGGACTTCAGTAATGCTTTTGACAGGGTCCCACATCAGAGACTATTGAGAAAATTAAAGCACATGAAAAGGAGGAGAAATTTTTCCTGGATAAGGCATGGATTGACAAATAGGCGCAGAAGATTTTTTGCATAAATGGGGAGACATCAGAGTGGGAAGCGTCACGGAGCGGTGTTCCACAGGGGTCGGTGTTGGGCCCCTTCTGTTACAATCTACATAACGACATAGATGAGGGCCATAAGAGCGACTCGGCAAGTTTTGCCGATGACACCAAAATACCAGTCGAATTTCACTCGACGAGGACATTCGATCACTCCAGGAAGATTTGAATATACTGATGCAGTGGTCGGAGAGTGGCAGATGCGTTTAATATAGACAAATGCAAGTTCAAATGATTGGACAGGACAAAACCATGCCACATATAAACTAAATAATGTAGAGCTTAAAATACGGATTGCGAAAAAGATTTAGGAGTTCTGTTAGCAGTAATCTGAACCAAGACAACAGTGCATAGTGTTTCGCAATAAAGCAAATAGAATCCTTGGCTTCATATCAAGAAGCCTAATAATAGAGTCCTCAGGTTGTTCTTCAACTCTATACATCCTTGGATTAGGCCATCATTAGATTTAAGCTGCACATTTTTGGTCCAACCGTATTACAGAATGGATAAGAAAATTCTCTGGAAAATGTACAAAGGAGATGACAAAGTTGATACCATGTAAACAGAACCCTTACCCTATGAGGATAGACTAAGGGACCTGAAATCTGCACTCTCTAGAAAGACGTAGAATTAGGGGGGATATGATAGAGTGTATAAATGGAAGAAGGAATAAATAAAGGGAAAGTAAATAGTGTGCTGAAAATATCTAGCCTATAGGACCGAGCAATGTTTTAAATTGTAAAAATTCAGATTCAGTGAAGGATATAGGAAAGTACTGGTTTGGTAATAGAGTTGTGGATGAGTGGAACAAACCCCGATACAGTTATAGAGGCCAGAACGTTGTGTAGCATTAAAAAATAGGTTGGATAAATACATGAGTGGATGTGGGTGGGTGTGAGTCTGGACCTGAAAGCTTGTGCTACCAGGTCGTTTGCCGTGTTCCTCCCTTTTAAGTCAGTGACCTGACCTGACTAAGTTTGGGAGCATTGGCTTAATTAAGGACCCGTAAGGAGACTTGGACCTGCCTCACATGGGCCATAGGCCTTCTGCAGTGTTTCCATCGTTCTTATGTTCACTATATTCACTAGTCTACTTCACTATATTCACTTCATAGCTTCGCTCTATCACTCATCTTGTCTTCACTATATCACTTGTCTTGCTTCACTAAATACACTTACATAGCTACACTCTATTCACTCATCCTAGCTCGCTATATCCATCATCTATCTTTACTATATTCACTATACCTGCACCAATCTAATGTACCAAGAACCAACCTATATTTTGTTTTTAAGCTTAATGAAATAACATTATAACTGATAATAGAGGTTTGGTAAAGTTTTCTTGGAACTAGGAAAAATTAGTGCCTCTATACATTCCCACGTAGTGAGCATTGACATCCACAGTAATGAGCTCAGACAAGTTCTTTTCACAGGGAACCAGACAACTATGGATGAAGGATGTCTTGACTATCCTGAAAACTCCTCGGCCTCTTGGGAACTGTGCTGTGCAGCCTCAGCCAGGCTGTAGAATTTGTTTAACATGAGCTGAAGAAAGGTCAAGTCTACTTCTTAGTATTAAAGTTTCCAGAGCTGAATGCCAGGCACGCAAGTTGCCTTCTATCGTCACTGGGTGGTGATTTATAATCTCCTTTGATTACGAACGGTTCACCACCTCCTGATTTCGTTCACCGTGATATGGGGAGGGGCCAACAATATAGAAGGTGGAGTAAGAGATCAGACTCCCGAGTACAGGGATGTCGCAACAGGTTCAATTTTTGCCTTACATTCTAGATTTTTGTTAACTAGTTCCACTCATTATAACTCCGATGAAGTTATCGTGAATTTAACTTCGAGTAACATCGTGAAGAATCCCCGACGAGATCAGCCGTCCTCATGTTTTATCAATGCTGACGGAGTTTCCGAACAACATTATTCTTACATACCAAAGATCCAAAGCTGAGTATTCCAGGAAGGTCGCCCCTCTACCAACATACAAGAAAAAGGAACATAAACGTCGTCGCTACATCAAACTCTAGTTCGTAACTGTTCACGAAGCAGCGTAAAGCAGGCTTCTCTCACGAGAAATTAATAGATGAATTTTCGATACAAAAATATATGTTGACATAGTCAGCCTTGGAAAATTTTTATTGAGTTTCTATTATTAACAGATGCACTCGTGATTATAATTAATTTTAAACCATTTAGATACAACAATGTTGTTGACAGGTCAGTTGGCCAGAGATGAACTATGAAGTGTGTAGTGAATCTTGTGTGATGGTAACAGTAAATAGTGAATCCCTGTGGTGATGGTAAAGTGATATTGATATCTGTGGTGTACGGTAACAGTGATAGTGACAGTGTAAAATGATGGCAAGTTATAGTGAAGCAGTGATGAGTAAGTAACATGATAATAAATTTATACACATTTACTATCCATCCCTCTTTACACACCTGCATCATACTCTATACTATCTTCCAGGTTGATACACTCTGCATCATACAACTATACATCATCCTTGTTGATTACACCTGCAATCTTACACTATACTATCATCCTGGGTTGATACACTGCATCAATACATCCTATACTATCAACCTCGTTTGATACGACTTGCATCATACATCATACTATCATCCCTGGTTGATACACGTGCATCTACATCTATACTATCATCCTGTTGATACACCTGCATCATACATCTATACTATCCATCCTGGTTGATACACTGCATCATACATCTATACTATCATCCTGTTGATACACCTCAGACATACATCTATACTACATCCTGGTTGATACACCTGCATCATAACATCATACTATCATCCTGGGTTGATACAACCCTGCATCATACCATCTATACTATCCATCCTCGTTGATACACTGCATCAAACATCAATACCATCACCCACGTTGATACACCTGCAACATACACCTTTACTATCATCAATCATTACGCCATATATTGAACTATCATCCCTTTTTAATCAAGCTGAAGGAAAAATATAAATAATAACGTTTCCTATTATCAGAAAGATTGCTAACGTTATAATTAAAAGAAGTTGGATGTGGTAGCCCTAGAGAGAAACAAAGACTAAAGGGGTAGGGTGAGTTCCAGTGGGGAGAAATAAATGATTAAGTCAGAGTATCTGAGAAATGTTAGAGCTAATGAAAGGGTAGTAATAATGTTGAAGGATCAGTTATGGAGAGAGTAAGATGGGATACAAATTTATAAATCAAGAATTACGTGGAAAAAAATAAGGTCAGATGTGAAAATGGGTCATTATAAAGTGTGTAAGCACCTGGAAAGAGAGGAGTGAGAGGAGAAGAAGGAGGTGCGAGAGAGAGAGAGAATTGGAGATATTAAGAGATGTGTAGGAACTTTTGAAGGCAAGTGAGAAGTAATGTGGTAGGGGACCTAATGTTCAAGTAAGAAGAAGCGATTAGAGAGGGAGTGATAGGTAAGTTAGGGTGTTAGGTTATAAATGATAATGGGGAGCAATTGATTAGAACTATGTATAGAAAGAGGTTTAGTTATAGGTAATGCATATTTTAATGAAAAAGAGGATAAATAAATATACTAGATATTATATAGACCTAAATGACAGTAGTTTTGTTGACTACGCCATTGGTAGATAAAAAGACTGTTTGAGTAACCTCAGGATGTGCAATGTTTATAGAGGGACACAGATAAAGCAGAACACTTTTTAGTTGTATCTACACTGCGAGGTAAAAGGTAGATGGGATACAAGGAGAATTGAAGCAGCAAGTTAAAGAGAGAATGAAGATTTAAAACTAAAGGAGAAGCAGTTTAAGGTAAGATATTAACAACTGTTGGAGGGACAGATGGTCTACTGTAGTAATCTGTATGGTTATTTATCCTTTTTTAAATATGTGAACACCTTCACCTAACCCCTTTTACCATACAAAGTAACAATGAAATGCTCCCCATTATCATTTATACCTGGCACCCCAAACTTACCCTACCACACCCTCCTAAATGTTTTCCTACTTTTGACATTTAGGTCCCCCTTACCACAATTACTCTCTCACTGGATCAAAAGTTCCTACACACTCACTTAACACCTCCCAAAGTCTCTCTCCCTCTCTCTCCTCTCTCTCACTCTTCTCTCTCTCTCTCCTCCAGTGCATACACACTTTATTATGACCCACTTCTTGCATCTGGCCTTTATTTTAATTCCACATAATTCCTTGATTTATTCATTTAATATTCCCTCTTCTCTCTCCATAACTGATCCTTCAACATTATTACTACCCCTTCCTTAGCTCTAACTCTCTCAGATACTCCTGACTTAATCCCATTTATTTCTCCCCACTGAAACTCAATTTTATTTTGCTTAGGGCCAGGACATCCAACTTCTTTTCATTCATAACATCAGCAATCATTTCTATCTTATCATCAGCATTACATCCATGCACATTCAAACATTCAAGTTTTATAAAGTTTTTCTTTTTCTTGTCTCTAGTATTTTATACTAGAGAAAGAGTTACTAGCACATTGCTCCCGACATTTTAGTCGCCTCCTATGACAAGCATTTACTGAACAATCATTCCTAAATAATTCCCTGACTAAGCGCCTACGACCACAGTTGCAAAAGGACACATAAACACAAATACTAGACACAAAAATCTCACTGACATTCCGTGTCAGGCTAAATCATTTCAAAAACCCAATGCACATAATATGGCCCTAAATCTGGAACAGCAGATACCACAAAGGCAACATGGGGCCAGATAACTCTCCCATGGGTATTGAGAGAGGAGGCAGAGGCGCTATGTGTACCCCTAACAACAATATTCCATACATCTATCGAAACAGGGAGATTGCCTGAGGCATGGAAGACAGCAAATGTAGTCCCAATCTTTAAAAAAGGATGACAGACAAGCAGCATTAAACTATCAGACCCAGTTCACTGACATGTATAGTAAAGCAAAATCATGGATAAGATTATCAGGAGAAAAGTGGTGGAACACCTAGAAAGTAAGATCTCATCAACAGCAGACAACATGGTTTCAGGACGGAAATCCTGTGTCACAAACCTACAAGGAGTTCTATGACATGGTGACAGCAGTGGAGACAAAGAGAGAGGTGTGGTGAATTGCATATTCTTGGACTGCAAGACGTCCGTTTGACACAGTTCCACACAAGAGCATTGGTGCAAAAACAGGTAGACCAGCAGGGGATAACAGGGAAGGCACTACAAAGGATCAGGGAAAACTTGTCAGGAAGACAGCAGCGAGTCTGGTACGTGGTCGAGGTGGTCAGAGGGGCACCTGTGACCAGCGGGGTCCCACAGAGGGGTCATCCTAAGGACCAGTGCTGTTTCTGGTAATTGTGAACGACATGACGGAAGGAAATAGAACTCTGAGGTGTTCCCTGTTTTGCAGTATGACGAGAAGTTGCATGATAATAATTCACAACTCGATCGAAGACCCAGGCAAAACTACAAAGGGTTCGTGACAGGCTGCAGACTGGTCCAAGCAATTTGCATCTGGAGTTCAAGTCCACCAAGTGCAAAGTCATGAAGATTGGGGAAGAGCAAAGAAGACCGCAGACGAGTACAGTCAACGGCCAGAGACTACAAACCTCACTCAAGGAAAAAGATCTTGGGTGAGTATAACGCCAGCACATCTGAAGCGCACTCAATCAAATAACTGCTGTAAAAAAAAAAAAAAACAGCATAGGGCGCCTAGCAAACCTCAGAACAGCATTCCGACATCTTAATAAGGAATCGTTCAGGACCTGTACACCGTGTACGTAGGCCCTTATTGGAATATGCGGCAACCCAGTTTGGAACCCACGTTACCTATCCAAGCACGTAAAGAAACTAGAGAAAGTGCAAAGGTTTGCAACAAGACATCCCAGAGCTAGAGGTAATGTCCTACGGAGGAGAGGTTAAGTGAAAATCACCTGAACGACACTGGAGGACAGGAGAGATAGTGGGGACATGATAACGTCATATCAAAATACGGATAGGAATTGACAAGGTGGACAAAGACAGGATGTTCCAGAGATTGGACACAGTAAACACGGGGACAACAATTGGAAGTTGAAGAAACACAGAGAAACACAGGATGTTAGGAAAGTAATGTCTTTCAGCCACAGAAGTAGTCAGAAAGAGTGGAATAGTTTTGGAAGCGATTGTAGTGGAGGCAGGAATCCATACATAGCTTTAAGCAGTGGGGGAGTTATGCCTAAAGCTCACGGTTCAGAGAGAGTGACCTAGTACGATCCGTGAAAAGAAAAAAAAAACCCTTTAAATCCTTGGGTTTAAATAATCAAAATTATAATTTTTCTTTCCCTAATAAAAAGCCATAAAAAAGAAAAAATAAAAATTGTTGCATTATTGAAACTCCCCCTGATGACTCATGTAATAATTACTCCCCTTTTATTGCTTTTAAATTTAAGTTTGTTGAAATGCTCTGTATATATAGGTTTTTTGGGTATGTAATCACTTGTTATTTTCCCTTTTTTAAAACATGTTAATGCTAAAATAAAGTTCTTATTTTGTCTTTGATGGGCAAGTGTTTCTCAGTGCTGTTACGGCGACATAAAGCGCTTTTTAGTGTTTCCAGTTGGGCCCGTTTTTCAATCACTGGAAAAATGACTGCTGGCCCCCAGCCCTGTAGTTTACGTCGTAGATATGTTCAGGTAATAAAATGGGAAATAAAAGCAACAGTTGAGCGGTACAGGCTGGTTCTTAGTCCTCAGGGGGGGTATGTTTCCCCATTAGCCTTCACAACTTTTAAAAATTTTGTGCCCAAAGGGGAACGCAAGACCAAGTCGAAAATAGTTACCGGAGCCCCAGGGGTCTGTTTCCCCGCAGATTGTTGGCTTTATGTAGGTAGTCATCTGCGGGTGAAGGGACGGATACTGCCCCCTGAAAGAAATCCAAATTTTCAGGCTGGGGCTTTGCTTTAGGGCTCAGGGGGCCCCCGGCTATTCTGCATAGCAAATGCTCGGCAAAATTTCTATTATCTTTTGCAAGGGATTTCCCGAAACCTTAAGGGGACGCAATTCTTGATTAAGGCCCCAAACTTTGGTTACTTCAACTATTTGTTACCCACTGAAGAGGATCGGGAGCCAAGTAAAATTGACCAAGCGCCCGATCCAATCCCTTAAGTTTTCTTAAAAAAAAGTGTCTTTCCAAAAAAATTTACTTCATGCTGTTGGCCATATTTCGGGCCCTTCCAGGTCTTTTGAATTTTTTGGGAAAAAAGTGCCCGGTTCACATCCCTCCCTTAACCATTTTAGGGGGGTCTAATTTCTGTGGGGCGGTTGTGCCACTTGTGTAGGGTTTACCCCTTTTCGTTTTTAGTGTCATTCCAATCCGGTGTTGAGTCCCGCCTGTTCAAGGTTTTGGGCCCCTCAAAGTAAGTTCTCTCAGCCATCGTCAAGTAATAAAAACTAAAAAGGAAAGTAATAAAAATTTTGGGAAATTTTAAAATTGGAGTTAAAGATGTAAACAAGCAGGACACAAATGTAGAAAACATAAACCCAAAATCTGAAATATAGTCAGGCAGGAATTTATAATATTTGTGAAATAAGTTATTTTAGAATTTTAATGAATGGAACCCGGGAAAATTTAACTAGTGTAAAATTTTTTTAAGATGACGTGAGGTGATTATTACTTTGGGATGAATATGGTAGTGTTGTGGGTGGGGTATTAATGTCTGGGGATGGTGAGTAAAAGTGGAGTTTTGGTATGGAGTGTAGTTAGGTCGGGGTTGGTGAGTGAGTATAGTGTTGGTGTTTGGGGAGTTTATAGTGTCTGGGGATGGGGTTATATGTGTCTTTTGATGGTGATGTAGTATAGTGTTGGTGGAAGTGTTATAGTGTTGGTGGGTGAGTGTATTAGTGTCTGGGGATGGGGGGTGTATATATGTTGGGTTGGGAGTGTTGATAGTGTTGTGATGGGAATGTAGTATAGTGTCTGGGGAGGGGATGAGTATGTGTTTTGATGGTGGTGTATATAGTGTTGTGTTGGGGATGATATAGTTCTGGTGGGGGTAA
>NW_026502414.1:0-17369 GCF_026875155.1 Cherax quadricarinatus
AAACGGAAAAAAAGGACCCCAGGTTACAACCTTCAGATTGACAGAGTGAACAGGAAAAAAGGGAAGGGGGGGTTTGGGGCCTGAATTGGAGTCACTTGTTTCACAAACTGCTTAATCCCCTCAAATGTGTAGGGGAAGTTTTAGAGTAAAGGTCGAGCCCCAAAACCTAGTCTTGTGGTATCAAAACCCTCCGGATGCAAACATCCCGAAATTTCCCAGAACAGCTGTTAAAAATTGACCACTGCTGGAAACTTCCAGCTCCTGCACCCACATCTTGTCCTGGGGGATTTCAATTTGGCACCAAAAATGGAGGAAATAGCAAATAATATTTTGCAGAAATAAACCCCGGGGGCAGCTCTGATGAAAAATCACATCACACGAGTTTTTTAAATCTCTGCACAAAATTAAATTTTAAAACCCAGCAAATAATAACCTAGACGGAAAATACACTGACCCATCTTCATAAAAATGATGACTGATAAGAAATGTCACCAAAAAAAAACAAATACTCAGATCACAACATAATTGAGGGTTCAGAAATGAGCGGGGACCCCCCAACCGACAAAATGGACTATCACGAGGGAGCTTTCCCCCGTTTCAACTTCAATAACAAAAACAAAAGGGGGTCAAGTAAACCAAGTCCTAACCGATATAAGCTGGGAAGATAACTAAGCAAAAAGACCCCAACTTTATCCCTGAAAGTTAACTCGGTGACCTCGATGTATGCCAAGGCTTACCCCTCTAAGAAAAAGGAGGATAGATGTAAAATAGAAAGAGACGGGCGCCCCCTTTTACAGGCGAGGGAAAAGAAAAACAGAGGGGGCTAAAAGAGGCAATATATCAAATGCGTAGGGAGACCTGGTCAGAGAAAAAAAAGCATCGAACTTAAGCTAAAAAAATTTTTTTAGGAGTCAGGAAACGGGGGATGAACAAAAAAGCCATAAATAAAATCGAAAAAAACCCCAAAGTATTTTTTTCTCCATGCCAAATCAAAATCGGAACAACGCCCAGTTTTGGGCCCCTATTAAACAAGATGGTCCACACAAGACAGCAAGGAAAATTTGGCTACCAAGTCCCAGTATGACTCGTTTTTAGCAAGCCGCTACCAGACGAGAGTCGAAGTTTAAAATAAATTTTTATGAGAGAGCCACAAAATTTGATTAACACAACCTACCCGAGTTATCCTGACGCCAAATACTTCGAAAGGCGATAATACTCCCCCATGCACCTCCCCCAGGGCCAGACTCAGGAACCTGTGTTTTTTAAGAACTGCAAGAACCCCTATCAGACCCTTTTTCCCCACCCTTTGGGAAAGGGAGCATGGACAGGGGGGTCCCCCACAGTACTAAAAACAACAGACATCCCCACTCCAAAAGGGGGAGTAAAGCAACAGCAAAGAACTAAGACCAATAGCACAAAACATCCCATATCAAAAAATCTTTGAAAGGGCCCCTAAAAGCAAGATCACCACCCATCTAGAAACCCACAATTACAAAACCCAGGGCAACATGGTTTAGAACGGGTCGCCCGTCTGTCTCAACTATTGGATCACTACGACGGGTCCTAAAGCCTAAAGAAAAAAAGAATGCAGATGTTATATACGACTTTGCAAAACCCTTCGACATGTTGACCATGGCGTAAAGCGCAAAAAAAGCGTAAAAAGGAATAACGGGAAAGTCGGTCGATGGATCTAATTTCCTCACAAAACAGAACACAGAGATGTCGCAACAGAGTAAAGTCCGAGGCAGCTACGGTAAAAAAGCCTGCCACAAGGCACAGTACCCCTCCCATTTGTTCCTCATCCTCATATCCGACATAGAAAGGATATCACCCACGCACCGTGTCTTCCTTTGCAGATGACACCCGAATTGCTTGCAGTGTTTCCATTGCAACACGAAAGGCCAGGGGGACACAAAAAAATCTTTCATGGGCTCAAAAACAAATGAATTCAACGATAGAAATTTCAATTACCCGATTGGAAACATGGGGAAATTAAAAATCTTCATCAGATACAAAAAAATTTGGCCACAAAAAGAGCAAACCCAACGTCAAAGACCTGGGAGTGATCATTCGGGGGATCTCACCTTCAAGGCCCATAAATTGTAAAATCGAAAACTGCGAAAAATGACGGGATGGTAAGAGAACCTTCAAAAAGGGACCCAACCCCCTATGACCTTTTCAGGCCCTTTGTTCTATTGGGCTGGAATATTGCTGCACACTAACAGCATTTTTCAAGGAGGTAAATTTTTCCCGCCCAAAAAAGTACAGAGAACTTTCACGGCGCGAAACGGAGATAAAACACCTAATTTACTGGACCTTGGGGTTCCTAAACCTTACCCCCTGGAAGCAGGAGGAAGACATGATATATACCCCGGGAAAAATCAAAGGGGACTAGTCCCAAACTTGCAACGAAAATCACTCACTACGAAAAGAAAAAGATTGGCACACGATGCAACATCCCCCAATAAAAAGCAGGGGGTTCACACACGTTAAAGACCAAAAATAAGTGTCGGGGCCCGAGACTGTTCAACTGCCTCCCAGCTACGGGGGGGATTACCAACAACCCCGGCAGTCTTCAAGGGCACGAAAAAGCCCCAAAGTCAGTTCCTGTCAGCCGGCGGGCTCGTACGTTGGTTTGCGTGCCCAGCAGAAACACCCTGGTTGATCGGGCTCTGATCCACCAGGGGGATGGTCACAGCCGGGCCCGAGGGCTTTGACCCCCGGAACTCTCTCCGGTAAACTCCGGTCAGGTGTTTTTTAAACTACAACACGGGTGTTCAACATCACGTCTGTTGTTTTAACTAAAACACTGGGGGGCAACAATCCTGTCTTTTTGTCTTAACAAAAAAACAGGGTGGCAACAATCACTGCTGTGTTTAACTAAAACCCGGTGGCAACAATCACTGTCTGTTTTTTAACTACAAACGGTGGTCACAACACTGTCTGTTGTCTTAACTACAACATGGGGTCAACAATCACTGTCTTTTTGTCTTAACTACAACACTGGTGGCAACAATCACTGTCTGTTGTTTAAAACCAACACTGGTGCTCAACAATCACTGTCGTTGTCTTAACTAAAACAGGTGGTCAACAATCACTGTCTGTTGTCTTAACTACAATATGGTGGTCAAAATCACTGTCTGTTGTCTTAAACTAAAACACGGTGGTCAACAATCACTGTCTGTTGTCTTAACTACACACGGTGGTCAACAATCACTCTGTTGTCTTAAAACTACAACCAGGGTAAACAATCACTGCCTGTTGTTTAATACAACACTGGTGGTAAACAATACCCCTTTGTCTTAACTAAAACACTGGTGTCAACAATCACGTCTGTTGCTTAACTACAATATGGTGGTCAACATCACTGTCTGTTGTCTTAACACAACACTGGGGGTCAACAATACTGTCGTTGTCTTAACTACAACATGGTGGTCAAAACAACACTGTCTTTTGTCTTAACTACAACACGGGGTTTTTAAACAATCACTGTCTGTTGTCTTAACTACAACACTGGTGGTCAACAATCACTGTCTTTTTCTTAACTACAAAACTGGTGGTCAACAATCCTGTCTGTTGTCTTAACTACAACATGGTGGTCAACAATCACTGTCTGTTGTTTTAAACTACAACACTGGGGTAACAATCACTCCCTGTTGTCTTAACTACAACATTGGGGGTCAACAATCATGCTTTTTGTCTTAACACAAACGGGGGTCAAAATCCCTGCCTGTTTCTTAACTACAAATTGGTGGTCAACAATACTTCTGTTGCTTAACTACAACATTGGTGGTCCAACAATCCTGCCTGTTTTTTCCTTAAACCCAAAACACTGCTGCTAAACAATCACTGTCGTTTCTTAACTACAACACGGGTGGTCAACAATATGTCTGTTTCAACTACAACACGGGTGGTCAACAATCCCCGTCTTTTTGTCTTAACACAACCTGGTTCAAAAATCACTGTTGTTGTCTTAACACAACACTGGGGGTAAAACAATCACTCCCTGTTGTCTTAACAAAAACCTGGGTCAACAATCACGTCTGTTGTTTTAACTACAATACTGGTGGTCAAAAATCACTGTCTGTTGTCTTAATACAACCTGGGCTCAACAATCACTTCGATCCCCTAACTAAAAAACCTGGTGGGTCAACAATCACTGTCGTTGTTTAATCAACCTGGTGGTCAACAAACAGCCTGTTGCTTAACTAAAACACTGGGGGGTAAACAATCACTGTCTTTTTGTCTTAACTACAATACGGGGGTAAACAATCACTGTCGTTGTTTTAAAACTACAACACTGGGTCAACAATCACTGTTGTTGCTTAACACAACACGGGTGGCAACATCATGTTCTTGTTTTAAATACTACTGGTGGTCAACAACACTGTCTGTGCTTAAAAAAACCTGGTGGTAAAACAATCCTGCCTGTTGTCTTAACTACAATACTGGTGGTAACAATACTGTCTTTTTGCTTAACACAAAGGGTGGCAACAATCACTGTTGTTGTCTTAACTAAAATATGGGGGTCAACAATCACTGTCGTTGCTTAACTACAACATGGTGGTCAACAATCACCCCGTTGTCTTAAAACTATAACTACAAAAACTAGTGGTCAACAATCACTGTTTTTGTCTTAACTACAACACTGGTGGAACAATCCTGCCTGTTGCAACTACAACATGGTGGCCAAAAATATGCCTGTTGTCTTAACAAAACACTATGTCAACAACCCTGTCGTTGTTTTAACTAAAACCCTGGTGGTCAACAATCACTGCCTGTTGTCTTACTACAACACTGGTGGTAACAACACTCCCCTGTTGCTTAACTACAACACTGGGGTAAAAACCCGCCTTTGTTTTAAACTAAAACACTTGGTCAAAAATCACTGCCGTTGTTTTAAACCCCTACAACATGGTGGTCAACAAACACTGTGGTCCCCCCAACATCACGCCTGTTGTCTTCTACAAAAAACCCACACACACACACACCACACACACACAACACACACACAACCACACACACACACACACACACACACACACAAGGGAGGGGAAGTTGAGACACAGATAATACAGGGAGTTAGGAAGTTTTTCTTTAGCCCAAGTAGCGGGAAAGGGGAACAGTTTTGGGAAGGATTAGTGGGAGGCAGGATCCATACATAGCTTTAAGCGAGGTATGAAAAATCAGGGTTCAGGGAATGACCTATAGCGACCAGTGAAGAGGGGGGGCCAGGGCTTGGATCGACCCCGGGAACCTCAACAGGTAGTACAATGGGTGAGTTACACACCACACACCACACACACACACACACACACACACACACACACACCACACAACACAACACACAACACACACACACACCCCCACCACACACACAACCCACACACTACACACACACACACACCAACCACAACACCACACACACACACACACACACACAACCACACACAACACCCCCACACCACACACACACACACACACAACACACACACAAACAATTTTGAACATTTCGAGGATTGTCTCTGAATGCTTAATTTTTGCTTACTCCGTACTAATAGCAGGGTGTGACGCACCCAGTCATAATGACACAGGTGTGACCATCCATACATAATGACCAGGGGTGCGCACTCCATACAAATGACGGGGGTTGATCACCCCAGTACTAATGACGCAGGGGTACTCACTCCATAAAAAAGCGCGGGTTGACTCACTTCAACATAAGCAAGGTGTGACTCACTCCATACATAATGACGCGGGGTGATCACTCCAGTAATAATGAGCAGGGTGGACTCACTCCATACAAATGACCCCCCGGGTGGACTCATCCAGTACATAATGACGCGGGGTGTGACTCACTCCTACAAATACGCGGGGTGACTCCCCCAGTACATAATGACGCGGGGTGTGAGCACTCATTACATAATGCGCGTGTGACTCCTCCAACAAAATGGGGGGGTGTACTCACTCCAGACATAATGACACGGGGTGTGACGCACCCATACATAATGACGGGGGTGTGACTCACTCCAGTACATAATACGCAGGGTGTACTCACCCGTACAAAGATGCAGGGTGTGACTCCCCCATACAAATGCCCCGGGGGTGTGACGCACTCCGTACAAAATGACGCGGGGGTGTGACTCACTCCAGTACATAAGGCAGGGTGTGACCACCCCAGTACATAATGACACAGGGGTGACGCACTCCAGTACATAATGACGCGGGGTTGACGCACTCCAGTCATAAGACGCAGGTGTGACGCACTCAGTACATAATGACGCAGGGTGTGACGCCTCAAAAAAACTAATGACCAGGTGTACGCCCCTCCAGTACATTGAGGGGGGTGTGACCACCCCATACTAAGACGCGGGGGTGGACCACTCCAGTACAAAAGACACGGGGTGTGACGCACCCAGTACTAATACGCAGGGTGTGACCACCTAGTACATAAGCGCAGGGGGTGACCACTCCAGACATAATGCGCAGGGTTGACGCATCCAAACATACTGACGGGGGTGTGACGCATCCAGTAAATAATGACCAGGGTGGGGACGAAACTCCAGCACAAAATATGCAGGTTGACTCACTCCAGTAGTAATGCGCAGGGTGTGACGCACTCTTACATAATGAGCAGGGTGTGACCACTTAGTACAAAGCGCAGGGGGTGACGCACTCCAGACTAATGGGCAGGGTGTGACCCTCAGTTTATAATACCAGGGGTGACGCACTCAGTACAAATGATCAGGGGTGACCACCCAGTACAAATGAGAGGGTGTGACGCCTCCAGTACAAAATGCGCAGGGGTGACGCCTCTAGTATAAAATGACGGGGGGTGTGCGCACTTAGTATATAATACGCAGGGTGTGACGCACCCAGTACATAATGACGCAGGGTGTGACGCACTCTAGTACATAATGATGCAGGTGTGACGCACTCCTTTTACATAATGGCAGGGTGGGGACGCACTCCAGACATAATGACCGGGGGGTTGAACGCACTCTTATATAATGACGCGGGGTGTGACCACTCTAGTATAAATGCGCAGGGGTGCGCACTCCAGAAAATAATGACGCAGGGTTTGACGCCTCTAGATAATGAGCGGGGTGTACGCACTCTAGTATATAATGACCGGGGTGTGACGCCTCCAGAAATAATGACGCAGGGTTTTACACTCCAGTAATAATGACGCAGGGGTGAGCACTCAGTAAAAGGGGGGGGGGGGGGGGCGCGGGGTGTGCGTACCAGTATATAAGAGAGGTGTGACGCACCCCAGTACAAAATGAGCAGGGTGTGACGCACTCCATACATAAGACGCAGGGTGGAGCACTCCAGTACATAATGACGCAGGGTTGACGCACCTAATATATACCAGGGGTGACGCACTTAGTAAAAAAAGACGCAGGGTGCCACCATCATAATGACGCAGGTGTGAACTCCGTACAAAATGACGCAGGGTGGACGCACTCTAGTTATAATGACGCAGGGGTGAGCACTCTATAATAATGACGCGGGGTTGACGCCCTCCATCATAATGCGCGGGGTGTGACACTCCAGTACAAATGACGCAGGTGTGACCCTCTAGTAATAATGACGCAGGTGTGACGCACTCTAGTATAATGGCGGGGTGTGCGCACCAGTACATAAGACGAGGGGGACCACCCCAGTAATAATGACCAGGGTGTGACGCACCCATACATAAGAGCAGGGTGACAATTTCCCACTGGCAAATTTACATTTCGTTTGGTCTACTCGGGGGGGTGATTAAAATGCCAAAGATACTTGTAACCCAGCCGGGGCGGGCGGTAGGACAGCCGGAGCCGGGCGTAGGACTCCAAGAGTCTGTTTCTTGTTGGAGCCCATAGACTTTGGGTCCTCCTGCTGATGTAAAAATGATAATGGGGATAGACGGTTGGAAACAGGGTTTTCAACTAAAATTAACACTATAAACAAGGGTTTTCCCAAATTAATGGACTTTTTATAACAAAATGCAAGGAGACAGGAAAGTTTGTTCCCAAAGGGAACAGAAATAATGGGAAGGCAGAACGAGCCCTTCGTTTACCCGAAGTGTAGGGAGGCAAAAACAATGCTCTGAGAATGGAAAAAGTACAGAAGGGAAAGGGCTCGGGAAAAAAAAAAGATTAGTCGACGAGCCAGAAACGAGTATGCACCGATAAGGAGGGGGGCGCACGGCAGAAAGAAAATGAAAGCATCGAAAGTCGTCTGACCCGAAACTCCTACCCACATAGGAGAAACAACAGTCAAGGACCGTTTTAACAAGCGAGAAAGAAGGTGGAGCTGGGCATGCAAAGGTACGAACGACCAGGAAGTAGTGAGGAGCTCAACATGGATTTCAGAAGTTTTTACATGGACGAAGGGACAAAGGAAACAAAAAGTGGGTACAGCAAAAGGGAAAACCAACAAGTGTTGGATAATTACACACAACGAGGGGGAGGTGGGAAGTCCTAATGACCTTCACACCTCAAAAGGGGGTGGGACCGGACATCTCCCATGGGTCCTTAGAAGGGGCAGGACACACGTGTGCCACTAACCAAAACTTTACATTCCCCTTTAAAATGGGCAACTACCTGAAGTATGGAAAAAGGCAAATGTAGTCCCCACTTTAAGAAGGGGGACAAAATGAAGCACTAAATTTTAAAACCGTGTCACTGCATGTAAGATGCAAAGTCTTGGAAAAAAATATTTGAGGAGAGTGGTGGGCACCCGGGGCGGAAAAGATTATAAACACAACCAGCACGATTCAAGGAAAAGGCAAACCCGTGTCCAAAAACCTAAGAGTTTTACACAAGGTAACTGAAGTAAAAAATGGAGGGGGGTGGGGGATTGCATTTTCTTGGACTGCAAAGGCCTTTGACCGTTCCTTACAAAGAATTTGTACAGAAGCTAGAGGAATAGGCACGTATAACAGGAAGGGGACTGCAATGGATCGAGAAAACCTAACAGGGAGGCAAAAGCGAGCATGGCCCTAATGAGGTACACAGTGGGGGCCGGTGACCCCGCGGGTCCCACGGGGGCAGTCCTGGGCCAGGTTTTTTCTTGGTAATTGTGAACGACAGACGGAAGGGGTAGATCAAACTGTCCATTTTGCAGAGAGTGTAGTTAATGATGAGAATTAATCAGACGGGGCCAGAAAGGTTACAAAAAGGGCCTCACAGGTTTGGGTGCGTGGGCCCTAACTGGCTCCTAGAATTTTAAAAAAACCCCCCCAAAAGCAAAGTCATGAAGACGGAGGGGGGCGAAGAAACGAGACAGATAAGGTAGGTGGCCCAAAAACGCAAAAACCCCACCCAAGGGGAAAGACCTAGGATGAGTATAATACCGAGTAATCGCCCGAAGCACACATTAACCAGATAACTGCTGCGGGAAAGGGCGCTTGGAAAAACCAGAAAAGCGTTCCGGTACCTCGAAGAAAACGTTTAAAAATTTTATACACTGTTCGAGGCCGAACTGGAGACGCAGCACCATTTGGAACCCACACCTGGGAAACACTCAAAAATTAGAGAAAGTGCAAAGGTTTTTAACAAGGCAGTTCCAAGTAAGGGAAATGTCCTATGAAGAAAGGTTTTGGGAAATCGGCTGACGACACTGGAGGCAGAAGGGCAGGGGGACAAAAACGACATACAAAATACTGCGTGGAACAGACAAGGGGACAGAGGGGAGGATGTTCCAGAGAGGGCACAGAACCGGGGGCACAAAAATTTGGGAAATGAAAACTCAGAGAGTCAAAGGGTGTTTGAAATTTTTCGTCATAGAGTAGTTTGGAAGAGGAAAGTCGGCAAGCGATTTTTGGAGGCAGGAACTATACTAGTTTTAAGAGAGGTATGATAAAGCTCATGAAGCAGGGGGAAGACCTAGCAGCGGGCAGTGAGGAGGCGGGGCCCGGAGCTTTGGGCCGATCCCTGCAACTCAATTTGGGAGTACTATAATCAAAGGTTTCTAACCTTTTATTAACACAAAAAAAAGGTTTCCAAACCCAATATTTAAAACTATAATCAAGGTTCTAACCTATATTAACACATAAAAAAAGGTTTTCCAACCTAATATTAAAAACTATAATCAAGGTTCCACCTAATTTAACACATAATCAGGGGTTTTCCCAAACCCAAAATTAACCTATAATCAAGGTTTTTAACCTAAATTAACCTATAACAAGGTTACCAAACCAATATTAACAATAACAAGTTTCCAACCAAAAATTTAAAACTATAATCAAGGTTTCCCAAACCCAAATTAAACTATAACAAGGTTTCCCCAACCCAATATTAACACATAATCAAGGTTTCCACCTAATATTAACACATAATCAAGGTTTTTCCAACCCCAAATTAACACATAATCAAGGTTTCCAAACCCAAAATTAAAACTTAAAAACAAAGGGTTTCCCCAAACCCAAATTAACACTAACAAAGGTTCCACCTAAATTAACACTATAATCAAGGTTTTCCCAAACCCAATATTAACACTATAATCAAGGTTTCTAACCTAAATTAACACTATAAACAAAGGGTTTCCAAACCCAATATTTAAGCTATAAAAAAAGGGTTTTCCAACCTAATATTAACATATAATCAAGGTTTCCAACCAAAAAATTTTTAAAACTATAATCAAAGGTTCCAACCTAAAATTAACACAAAAAAAAGTTTTTCCCAAATTAAAATTAACACTATAACGGTTTCCAACCCAATATTTAAAACATAATCAAAGGGTTTTCCAACCCAAAATTTTCACTATAATCAAGGTTTAACCTAATATTTAAAACTATAATCAAGGTTTCCAACCTAAAATTAAAACCATAAAACAGGTTTCTAACCTAAAAATTAACACTATAATCAAAGGTTTCCCCAACCCCAAATTTCGCTATAATCAAGGGTTTCCAAACCCAATATTAACACAAATCAAGGTTTCCCCAATATTAAAAAAATATAATCAAGGTTTCCAACCTAATATTTAAAACTTAAACAAGGTTTCAAACCCAAATTAACACTATAATCAAGTTTCCAACCTAATTTTAAAACCCATAATCAAGGTTTCTAACCTAAAATTAACACATAATAAAAGGTTTTTCCAAACCCAATATTTAAAATATAACAAGGTTTCAACCTAATATTAACATATAATCAAGGTTTTCCCAACCTAATTAAACTATAATCAAGGGGGTCCCAACCTAAATTTTCACTATAATCAGGTTTTTCCAAAACCCAATATTACACAAAAAATCAAGGTTTTTCCCAAACCCAATTTAAAAAACAAATCAAGGTTTCCAACCTAAATTAACACAAAAATCAAAGGTTTTTCCCCCCTAATATTAACACATAATCAAGGTTTCCAACCAATTTTTAACACTTTTCAAGGTTTCCAACCAATATTAACACATAAACAAGGGTTTCCAACCAATATTAACACTATAAACAAGGTTTTTCCCAAACCCAATATTAACACTATAACAAGGTTTTCCCCCTAATATTAACACTATAATCAAGGTTTTCCAACCAATATTAACACTATAATCAAGGTTTCCAACCCAATATTAAACTATAACAAGGTTTTCCCCCCAATATTAACACATAAACAAGGTTTTCCAAAACCCAATATAAAAACCTAAACAAAGGTTTCCAACCTAATTTTTAACCTAAAACAAGGGGTTTCCAACCCAATATTTAAACAAAACAAGGCGCCCAACAATGTTTCTCCTCATCTGCAAAAAAATCAAAGATGGATAATGAAACCTTCAAAACTAGGGACCCAACCAAGAAATTTCTTCAAATCGCTTGTGCCCCCTAGGCTGGGAAAACTGCTGTACACTAACGGCCCCCCTTTAAGGCGGGGACATTGCGACCTGGAGGGTACAAAAAACTTCACGCACACACAAATGGGGATAAGCACCAAATTACTGGGAAAGGGGTTTAAGGGGCCTTTATCTGTATTCCCTCGAACGCAGCGAGAGAGATACATGATAAAAACACTGGGGGTCCTGGAAAGTGGTACCAAAACCGCACACGAAATACCCCCATGAAAGTAAAAAAAACCCGGGAGAGATGCAACATTGCCCCGATAAAAAACGGGGCACCACGAGTACAGTGAGAGACAACCTTAAGGTCCGGGCCCAAGACTGTTCAACGCCCCCAGCAAATAAAAAGGGGTTACCCAAAAGACCCCCGACTGTCTTCAAGAAGGCACGGAAGGTACCTAAGTCAGACCCACCCCGGGCTGTGCTCTACGTCAGCTTTCGTGAGGCCAGCAGAACGCCGGTTTGGGCAACCGATCCCCATGATGCCTGGTCTCAGACCCCCGCGGGGGGGTTTTATCCCCGAAACCCCCTCCAGGGAAACTCCAGGTAAGGCTTTCCAACCTCAATTACACTATATACAAGGCTTCCGGTGGCCTGGGGCTAAAGCTCCCCCTTCACCATGGGGGGCCCGGGTTCGATTCCCCCGGGGGGTGGGAAAAATTTTTGAACGTTTTTCCCTTTCACCTGTTGTCCTGTTACCTACAGCAAAAAGGTACCCGGGTGTTAGTGACGGGGTGGGTGGGACCGGGGGACAAGATTAAGGCCCCAATGAAATAAATTTGACAGTCCTCGTGAGACTGCTTTTTTTGGGTTTCCCGGGGGGCTAACCCCTTTTCCCGGGGGTTTAAAATCCCCCAAAGAAATCTTTTCTAACCTGAAACCCTTTTTCAGTTTTTACCTTTAATTTCCCAATTTAAAATATCGTAAGAAAAACTTTATCTTTTTAGCCTTCGGATGTACGTTATTCTTACTTTTTTTAACATTTTTTTTCCTTTATCGGTTCTTTTTCGAAAATCCTTTTCGAAATTTTTGTTCAAAGTTATATCATAGAGAAAAGGCGCTCAATGATCTCTTGTTTTTTCCTGGTAAAAAAATTTGGGGTTTCTACAAAATTCATTTAGCAACACAAACATTTTAGAAATGTCAACATGTCCGTAAAAATTTTAGAATTTGCTTCAAATTTGGGCGAAGAGTATTTTATATCTCGATGAAGATTCTGTTAATTCCCCGATACAAAGCATTTCCTTTTATCATTAAACAGCAAAAATAATAATAATAATAATAAAATAATAATAATAAAAAAATAATAATAATATAATAATAAAAATATTTAATAATAATAAAAATAATAATAATAATAAAAATTAAAAATTTGTAAAATAATAATAATAATAATATATAATAATAATAGTAAAAAATAATAATAAAATAATAAATAATAATAATAAAAAATAATAATAATAATAATAAATAATAATAATAATAATAAAAATAATAATAATAATAATAATAATAATAAATAATAAAAAAAAATAATAAATTTTAAAAATAATAATAATAATAAAAATAATAAATTTAAAACCTTTTTTTACTACCATACGACAAGGTATACAGACCATGTTGGGTTAAGAAAAGGCGAAGCAAAACTTACATATTTTTTAGAAAAAGTTTCGGTCCTGGGACCTTTATCACTTCTAACTTAGAAGTGTCAAAAGGGCCCAGGACCGAAACGTTTTCAATAAAAATTTATAGTTTTGCTTACGTCTTTCTAAAACCCAAATTTCGGTATTTATTACCAAGGGTTTTTACAGACCCAAATTGACACAGTGACAACTATTTAGAAACCCCCTTGTTATGCTGAGTTTTCCCGCAAAATTTGGTTTTAGTTTTGTCCCAGGAGCGACCCACAACAGTCCCCTAACACCCCAAAGGGACGTATTTTTACTGAGGGTTTAAAACGACAAACAGTGTAAAAAAAACACCCCAAAAGTTTCTACCCTCGCTGGGGAACGAACCCAAACGAGAGCTTTGCCACCCGCCTCTTGGAATAAATACGTATTTCTTTTTGAAGTCTTTCCTATTAGAGGCTCTGGGTAGCCTGCCCACCTTACCCACCTTTTTTCACATCTTCCAACTAGAAGGATTTACTATTTTAAAGGGGCAAAATTTTGGAAAATTTTCCCACCGGATGACAGGAAAAGTTTAAAAATTTGGGTTCTTTTTTTAAACCCCCGGGGGGTTACCCACCCAGGATAACCCAAAAAGTCAGTGCGTCTCGAGGCTGTCTAACTTATTTCCATTGGGGCCCCTTAATTTGTCCCCAATGCTGACCCACACCAGTCGACTAACACCCGGGTTTACCTATTTGCTGCTGGGTAAACGGGACAACAGGTGAAAGGGAAACTGTCAAAAAGTTTCCACCCCCCCGGGGAAAATTCAAACCCGGGGGCCCACCGTGTGTGAAGGGGGAGTTTTTGGGCCACCAGGCCCCGGGGCCCCCGGGCCCCCCCCGGGTTTAAAAACCCTCGCCCCCGGTCATTTTTTCCCCGGGGTTCACTTGACTACCCTCTTGGTACCCTCAAACAACGTCCTGCCTGGTGTACTCATCCCAAAAAATTTAAAGTCCGCTCTAGTCAACAAAAAATTTTGAAACCCTCCATTTTTACCTTCTACGGCATCTACAGTAAACGCAGCGGGAAAACGTTGGGACGTTTTTTCCTAAAGGGAAAAACCTGTTGTCCTTTTTCCCCCATCAGTAAAAGGGGTACCTGGGTTTTAGGGGGACTGGTGTGGGTCGCACCTTTTCCCCCCTTTTTTGACCAAAATTTGCAGGAAAAATTTTGCATATCAAGCGGTTTTTCTATAAGGGGATGCCCATTGTTTGTCAATTATGGTCTGAAATACGATGAAAAAAAAAGGTTATAAAATCCCGACACAAGGAAATATAAACACTGCAGCATAATTGACCCTTTTACTGAAAACGTTTCGCCCCACGGGTGGGCTTTTTCAAGCACAACAGACCCCAACCGGGGGTTTTGGGAAGGTACGGAGTATTTATAGCCCGGGCCCCCCAATTTTGAGGTCAGGTGGGGGAATGCTGCTTTAAATATGTACCGAGGGATGTTTACCGGGGTTTTAACCGGGAGAATTTCGGGGGGTAAAAACCCCCCCGCGGCCCCGGTCTGTGCCGGGCCCCCTCCTGGGGGAAACAGCGCCTGATCAACCAGGCTGTTGTTGCGGTCCCACGAAAAACCCCAAAGTCCCAAGCCACACCCCCCGGCTGATCGGGAATGCCTTTGGGGTGCTTGCCCAAAATGCCAGCTTGAAGTTTTTGCCAGGGGTCTTTTGGAAAACCCCCCCCCTTATTTGGGGCGGGGAAAGGCAGTTAAACAGTCTGGGTCCCCTAAACACTTATTGTATGGCCCCTCTAAGGGCTGTGACCCCCCTGGTTTTTTCATTGGGGGAGGGGCATCGTCTGCAAGTCTTTTGCTTTCGAAAGTGAGTGTTTTTCCCGTGTGAAAAGTTGGGTATAGTCCCTTTTGGGGTTTTTTTCCGGGTGTATTAATCATGAAACTCTCCCTCCTGCTTTCCCCGGGAATACAGGTTTAAAAACCTCAAGCGCTCCCAGTAATTGAGGTTTTATCTCCGTTTATGCGCGCCGTGAAAGTTCTCTGTACTTTTTCTAGGCCCCGGAAATTTCCCCTGCCTTAAAAGGTGCGTTAGAGTGCAGCAATATTCCAGCCTAGATAGAACAAGTGACCTGAAATTTTCATTTTGGGCCCTTGGCCTCCCCCAGTTTTTTAAGGTTCCATTATCCAAACCCGGGATTTTTCTAGCAAAGCGATTGATACAATTTTTTAGGCCTTTAAGGTGAGATCCCCGACATAAACACTCCCCGGTTTTTTGACGTTGGTGTTTCGCCCCTATTTTGTTGGGCCCGAATTTGTTTTGTACTATGATGAAGAAAAATTTTTTTTCCCATGGGGTTTTCCATTCTGAGTAATTGAAATTTCTCATCGTTTAACTTCCCTATTTTTTTTCTGCAGCCCCCCTGAAAGATTTGGTTGAAGTCCGCCTGGGGCCTTTCCTGGGCTGCAATGGGGAAGGGCACTGTCATGCAGATTGGGTGTCTCTGCAAAAAGGAAAACACGGTGGGTGTGGCTGACATCCTTGTCTTGTCGGATATGAGGATGAGGGAAAAAAGATGGGAAACTATACTGTGCCTTGGGAACAGAGGGTTTTAAACCCAACTGCCTCGGACTTTTCTCTGTTGACGACTACTCTCTGTGGTTTTTTAGTGAGGAAATTTTAGATTTCCCTCGACCAACTTTTTTCCCGTTATTCCTTTAGCGCGCCCTTTTTTTGGGGCTATTTTCGGCATGGTCACACTTGTCGAAGGCCCTTTTGGGAAAGTCTGTATATATTTTCATCTGCATTCTTTTTTTCTTCTAGTGCTTTTTGGACCTTGTCGTAGTGACCAGTATTTGGGAAAACAGGGCGACCGGGTTTAAAAACCCCCGTTGCCCTGGGGGTGTAAATGATTTGGGGTTTTTAGATGGGGGGGTTATTTGCTTCTTAGGGCCCTTTTAAAGATTTTTTGATATGGGTGTTAGTGCTTTTTTGTCCCGTATTTTTTTGCTGTTGTTTTTCTGCCCCCCTTTGTGGAGTGGGGGTATGCTGTTGTTTTTAGTAAAATGAGGGACGACCCCCCTGTCCATGCTCCCTCTCCCCTTTGGGTGGAAAAAGGGCTCGTGATAGGGGCTTTTTTGCAGTTTTGATGAACACAAGTTCCATGAGTCTGGCCCTGGGGGAGAGTTCATGGGCAAAGTCAATTTTTTCGCCCGTTCGAAGTCATTTTTGGGGTCGGATAACAAACGGGTAGGCTTGTGTTAATAAAATTTTTTGGCCCCTCCCCATAAAAAATTCATTTTTTATCTTTGCCCCTCGTCTGGTTTCGGCTTGCAAAAAACGAGTCATTTTTGGGACTTGAGTAGCTTTACTCCCTTTTTTCCCTTTCTTTTGTGTAGGGGCCCCCTCTTGTTTTAAATAGGGGCCCAATACTGGGCGTTGTTCTCCCATTTTTATTTTTGGGATAAAAAAGGAAAAAAAAAGGGAAAAACTTTGGGTTTTTTTTCGATTTTTATTTATGGCTTTTATTTCCCCTTCCCCCCGGGTTCCGGGCTCCCTAAAGGATTCTTTAGCTTTTAAATTCGATGCTTGCTATTTCTTTTGACCAGTGTCCCCTGCGCCCCTTTTTTGATAATTGACCTCTTTTAGCCCTCTGTTTTTCTTTTTTCCCTTGCCTGTTAAAAAGGGCGCCTGTTTTCTTTCTAATTTTTCATCTTTCTCCTCCTTTTTTTAGAGGAAAAAAAACCCCTTTTCATAAAATCGAGTGCCACCCGGTTTTAATTTTTCTAGGCATAAATTTGGGTCGTGTTCTTAGTATATTTTTCCAGCTTATTCGGTTTGGACCCTTTGGGTTTTCCCCTTTGGGCCCCCCTTTTATGGGTTTTTTTTATTTAAGTTTTATTTTGGGGAATGCTCCCTCGGCTGTTCATTT